>JAQGBX010006527.1:0-12376 GCA_034698745.1 Megaphyllum sjaelandicum
TTGCCCCTGCAGCTTTCGATTTCTTTTTTAATGCAACTTACGAAGCATTTAAATCTGAAACTAACGCTTTTTTTATATAAGACTTTTTTTATTAATTTTTTTATAGAATCAATCTAAATTAATATAAAAACTAATTAAAAATTGAAATCTATCAGAATTTAATTAGCACGTTAATTATGGGTTGCCCATACCAATTTAGTCCAAAAGCTATAGCGCCTTAGCTGCCGCCTTAATAGAATTATGGAATAGGGCCATTTCAGTAGCGTTTCCCACGGTCCGGTTTCATAGAAACTCGGGCAATTTTCCCATTTTTCAAGTTGAATTTCACATTTTTTGACGAGTTCGAGTTATTCTAGCGATAGCTGACTCTTTCGAGGAAGCTCTGGCCATCAATTCAGGTTGGTTGGAGACTTCGTTCCTCGTTAAAATGCGACACGAAGCCTAACTTGAATCGATCCTGAAGTTCAAAGTTCAAGCTACATGACACTTGTGCATGCGCATCACCGAAAGTTTTCACGGTTTTAGTAAATGTAAGTTAACTTTTTAATACAAATATAATTCAGTAAAAGGTTATCTAGCAATATTTCCGAGAAAATTTAAACTTTTGTTACGGTAATGCTAAAAAAATGGCCACATAAAGAGCTTTCAATGATTTAGGCCTAGTTGAGCCACCATAGATCAACAACTTGATCGGACAAAAATCAACCAAACTTTCAATTTCAATTTCAAAACAGGGCAAGTTAGTTTTGTGTGAAAATTCGTTGTATTTGATATTGTAAGTGATATTGACCTTGCTTCCAAATACAGTAGGCTAAAACCTGTAATATAAGAGTGACCACCAGAAAAAAATGCTATGTTGGTCACTGTACACAAATGGGCACTATACAAAAAATGCCTGAATTCAATTAAAAATAATAAACACGTACACTGCACTTGTACGTGTAGACTGTAATACACGTAGTAAAAAAACCACAAAACCAAAAAAGTATAGAATCATCATGTCCAGGGGTTAACGCAAGATGTAACGTGACTCATCCATTATCTGGTCACTTTTTAAGGTGCGTTGGCAATGTAAAAATTGCTAAAAGACAGCACAAACTGGCCACTGCACAGAGCGTTTTTATGAAGGAAATGTACACTGGAAAAACAATACACTAAAAAAGTTGTCAACATAAACAGATGGTCACTTTTCCAGGTTTTACTGTAATACGTTATATTCGTCATTCTATTAATGAATAGCAGCAAGATATTTCGTAAACTGTTGTTGTTCCTAAATAGTTGATAATTTTTTCAGCTTTTTTTTTAGTTCTTTTGATATCTCTTTAGTTTTTTAATGACTGACAATTAAACTCTCACAAATTATGCTGACAAAATTGATATTTTTGTAAAGAGTTTTTACTCTTAAAGATATTTTTCATTTACTGTATTCCGTGTGTAAATTTTAAATATAAAAATATATTGTTAAGATAAATTAATAAAAAAAATATAAATATAAAAAATTCATATTTTTCAATACGAACAAAATTAGATAACAATGATTTTTGTTAAAAACTTGAAAACTGGTGAATGATAAAATTAAAAAATTTGAAATTTGTAATTCCTAGTTAATTAACTTTCCCTAACTGTAGAAGTGCATTTTATCCTTGTGATTTACCAAGGCATAATAAACATTTTCTTATTTTAAAATTACTTTATAAAATAAATCAACTTAGATCATAATATTTTCATAATATTCTGACAAAATATTCTTGCAAATTATGATATTACACATTTTCGGTTAAAAAGGTCGAGTTCCCGAGCACAAAGTTGTACCAAAACATGACCTCAATAATAAAAACGAATGTTTTATTGAAGTTATCATCAGGGTTCCTATAAATTTCATTTTCAACTTCCCTGGCTTTTGCAGGATTTTGAACACAATTTGCTGACCAATTGACTTATACCAATGTTATCCACAATTTTGCAAAATCGACACAATGACAATATTCACTTTACTAATCACACTTTTAAGCATTTAAAAAATTATATTGATGAAATTTAGCAAATTTGGAAAATTTGTATTCTGAATCTGATAAAAATTGTACAAGTATATGCTTAAAAAGGTTAAAAATCTGAAAAATTGATATTACGAATTTGTCCGAGAAAATTTGGCAACTGCCGAAAAATTTACAAATCTGTGACGTGAAAATTTATATTACCAAATTTTTGTAAATCGACCTGTAGGCCTACTCGATAATTTTAAAATTTTAAAAAATTGTAGAGGCCTAGTGGAAAAAATTGGAAATCTTGAAAATTTATGTTACAACAAGTTTGTAAATCTACTTTTAAACACTTTAAAAATTTGAAAATATGTGCTGGAACAAAATGCTTTTAAAATCTTGTTTTTTTTAAGACTTTTTCGAGAAGATGGACTTCATTTATGATGACGGTTCAAAGGACTTATCGCTGCAAAGTTTGACCACGACAATAATAATTCAAAAAATTCTGGAGGATGAAGGTATGCTGCCAAACTGCAAAAGAGATGTAGAGGCGATTGCATCGAGAGCCAAAGAAGTTGTCAACAATTTGCCATTGCCACCACTTCTGAAGTGGCAATTGAGACGAATGGTCCTACCGATCATGGAGGAGATGCAGAGCTGGTATCATGATAAGGACGAAGCGACTCGAGTAGTTCTGTCACAAAACGGCACGGTGGACCTACCAAAGAGCATCAGAAACTTGTTGAACAATGAAAATGTGTCACTCATGCAGCGCTTCAAGGTGGCGTGTGCTCATTGTCTGGAACAAGAGATATTCGACATAGGAGCCCAGTTCAACTGTCCACATTATTTCAGCTATTGGGATAACTGGTCCCTCGTCAGAATCTGGTATCGGCTTTATGAGGGAAATTTCCATGCAAAGTTGGGCCGCAAAGACATTTCTGAATATAGTTGCAAGGAAGGATTCATTGAGGCATTTGTCATGCGCAACTCAGCCGGGGTGAATTATTTTATGGAGGGAGTATTTTCAATTGAGCTGGGTGACCATATAGATTTCAGTTACCTATATGGGTACCCTGAAACATTGTTCACTCCCGAAGCGTGCATCAAGATATTCAAAAGATTGAACGAGGATGAAAAACAACGGTATAGCTGCTGTTTCTATGTTGCTTTGCTAGAAGCTCTTCTCAAATGGCCTTATCAACATCAGTTCCTGAAAGCCGCCAAGTCGCTAGCATTGCACCTGGATAGCGATGACTTCTGGTCATTGGCAGCGAGGATTGTTAAGAAGGCAAGGGATGGCTGGGAGGACCATGACTATAAAGGTCTCTTCATCGACTTCTGGAAATTGGGCAGCGAGTCCAAAATAAGCGACATGGATTCTGTAGGTTATGCCAAAGATGTACTGTACGATGTTATCCTAATGCGAGATGAACGGTTAGCCCACTTCGTTATTGGCAACACTACCGAAGAGTTCAAGACACATTATCTTTTCAACTGCAGTGTTAGAAGTGTCTGCCTGTTTTTCATTATTGATAAACACTTTGAGGCACTCGAGTTTTTCATGGAAGTGTGCAGAGTAAATAATGATAGATTGATCGTTAAATTTCAAAAGAATATTCTGGAGTATTTAAGCTCTGCAGGTGTCCATGTAAATAATGTACTTTATGACCACAGTCCTTGCACCCGACATTTAATACGAGAATTTTTATCAAGGATGGATAAATTGAAGCCACAAATGTCTGAAATATCTATCTAAGGAAACAAATAAAAATGTGGATAATTCCTTTAAGCTATAGTTGAAGTATTTACCTTCCAAGTACTCAAACTAACTGTATATGTTATGTATCGATGCGTAATCTCGATTAAAAAGTAGATATTAATTTATTGTGCTTCCAAAATTTACTGATGGGGTTTTCCTACAGGAATTTCATCAGTAATTTCAGAAAATAGGACCGATCATCTTGTGATTTTGGCAAAACAAAAAGCCTAAAAGGACTACAATTTTTAGCAAATATTGTATTTCGGAAAGGCGAAAAATTTTTCGTTAATTTTTAAATAAAATTCGCAAATTTGTGATGAATATTCATTAATGCCTTGCAAAATTCGCCAATATTTTAACTGATCATGTAATGCCGATAACATTTTGCTGTTCTATAGGCTTGGATAACCTGGAAAAGCCAGTGAACTTGAAATTGTCTGGCAAAGTAATGAATAACTAAAGGATGAATAAATTATGTTGTAAATTCAATGAAATTTAATGTTTTAATGATGCCAAATTACAAAATTAATATTTACACGTGGTAAACTCAGGGTACAATTTTAATTTTTTTAAACTTTTCCCCAACACAAATGTGCAAAACTGTCATGAATTTCAGAAGACCAATTTGCCAAATTTTCAACAGTTATCAAGGATAAATTTGTGTAACTTTTAACCAATTTTGAGGGAAAATGTGCAAAAGTGTGATCGTTTTTAGAGAATTAATTCATACTTAGCCAAATAAGAAGTAGTGTGTAACCTTTTGGCTATGTATAGTGAGTGACAAGTCACCTACCACACGCCCATTTTGATGCTTTACATTTCATACTGAATTCCCGTCGCCTTACAGTTCTTGCGCGGCAGTCACATTTTCGGGACAGGGGTATACATGAAAGGTGCCAAAACCAAGTGACCATACTAGTCTTTGGTATACTGTGCTTTTGTTCAAAATTTTAGCGATCAAATGACAAGTTTCACAACTTGAACCAATCAGAGTAAATTTTCTCTTTTTACTTAGTTTCAACGGTGCTACACTAACAGTAAACTTACGTTTTATAAAATGTTGCACGTTTAAAAGTGATTTATTTTACACTAATTTTATCGAAATTTTATTTTTTTCCCAGGAAATTTCAACGTAAAAGCGCGGTACACGAAGATGTTTCGAAATTGAAAACAGAAATTCCCATTCTCTGAGAAACCCTTTTGCATTTAATGCAAATTTCTGATATTACGAATTCGTTTTATACGAATTTTTGCTATAGGACAAACTCATTTCCAGTCCCACGAATCGCAATTCGTGCGAAAGTAATGAATGAGTTTGCTCACGCTGCGCCTTGACAGTGAAGTGGTTAGGCAAACCATGACTACATTGGTGCCATGCAGTGAAGTGTTCACGTTCTACTCCATTGTACTCCGTTATATTTATATAGAAGATCATGTCTCATGGTGCCTCATATCGAACAACGTGATAAACAGTTGTATAAAACTTCGCAACTTGTAAATAAACGTGACGAAACATTTGAAAACTGAGGGTAAATTGGGCTAATCCTTTACTCCGAAAAACTGACCAATCGGAGTGGCTCAAAAAGGGGAGGGATGACCATCGCTGGCACAACGTAGTGAAAGAAGTTGGTGACCATTAGTTTATCGCGTATTTAAGTGCTAATTCGCGTTTAATATCATTCGCTTTGAAAGAATTTTGGTCTAGCTTCCTTTCGACTGTCCATTCGCGAACATCCGGTAAGACCAAGATCAAATTTATAATTTCTGCACCTGTCATACGAAATTATTGGTGATGAATAGTGGGTGAGGGGACAAAGATAAAACAACGCGGTTTTAACATAGTTGGAAAATGTTGTTTTCACGACAACTAAACTGTGCTATTTAACCAATTTCGGTAATCAATATCGCCATCTTTAATCTTTAAATATAAAAAGACGGTTATACTACGACAAAATTTACCTTATTAGGGAGTTTTAGCAATGCTACGATAGCAGGTATCGTAATCTTAACGTCACGTGACAGCGCGCATGCGCAGAGTGACGTGTTAAACCGTCGATCAGGTTAAGGTATCGTAGACGAGTTAAGCAGGGCGTTACGGACGTTATGGGCCACTCAAAAAGGACGTCCGCATGAATACGGAGTCCAATTTAAGCAAGAGGGCCATCCAGAAATGACGTAACGCATTTAGGAGGGAGAAGTATGCGGAATTTGAAACAATGAGGGTGGGGGTAGACTGTCATTGTGATATCACGTTGTTATACAAGGTTTATCCAGTGTTCCATTCTTGTAAAGTTATTTTAAAATGCTTTAAAAGTGTGCACATTTAATACTACAGGATAAACGTAAGATTTACATGTTATAAAATTATGGCTGGGCAGAATGTCTATGGACTGATGCAGGGTACCCCCGGACCTTGACAACCAGGAGATGTCAGGTTAGAATAACTTATTTTAAAAATTTTAGGGAAGAATGGCTTATTTTAAAAATTTCAGGGAAGAATGGCTTATTTTGAAGAAGTTAGGGAAATTCAACGAACATATAGTCATGTTGCAACTCAAAAAGAATCCTTCTACATGGTCAGCTCCAGGGCCATTCCACGTTTTACGAGTATACTAATTTTCAAAATATTCCACGTTTACCGAGGACAAAATTGCAAAATTTGCCACGTTTTCCGAGGGACAAATTTGCCACGTTTTCCGAGGGACAAATTTGCGAAATTTGCCACGTTTTCCGAGGGACAAATTTGCGAAATTTTGACCATGAATTTGCCACGTTTTCGAAGGCAAAAAATTGCGAAATTTGCCACGTTTTCTGAGGGACGAAATCGCGACATTTCCCACGTATGCCTAGAACAAATTTGTAAAATTCTCCAGGTTTTCCGCAACATTTTCAAAGTTTTCTGAGCATAAAATTTTAAAATTTGCTACGTTTTCCGAGGACAGATTTTTAAACATTTTCCGAGGACAGATTTTTAAACATTTTCGAATACAAAATTGTCAAATTTTTTAAACCAATGTCACGCAATTTTTTTTTTAAATTGTCATTATAATATTTTGCAAAATATGTTAATCCTATGTTAATTTTTCAAAATAGTCTATGTCAGTTTTTTACACGCATTGTTTAGGAAAGGTTTTGTTTGTAAAACCTGAAAACTCAGTAAAAATATCTTTCAGCATATTACCTTTTTGTTTTACAATAAAGCTTATTATTTTAGTGGTGTTCTAAATGCTGATCGAAATGAAACGTGACATCATTATTTTGATAGGAGAGGGGGAGAATTGGAAGTAGTTGCGTAAAATTTGTGACAAGTTGTGACTTAGGGGGTGGGGAAGAAACGTTTAAAAAATTGCGTGACATCATTTCTGGATGGCTATAAGTTTGTAGATGTCCTATTAAATGGAATTTAGTTTAAATGCGATTCTAAAATAGTTTCGATGCTAAAAAGTTATTTCAGTTATGTATTTAAATAAATTAGTTTTTTGGCGTCTTTGGTGACAGAACGAAGGCGGAGAAGTGGTAGATTATAAATGTATTTATTTACAACTATTTACACGAGAAACTGATTAAAATTATAATCGCGGAGATCGAATCAAAAGAATGAAAGGTTCAAACTGAGGCCACCTGGCCGACGAAACAATGACGATGAGAACAAGGCCTAGCGCATGCTTGGTTGCTTGTTCCGGAAGTCCAGGACGCGCGTGCGTCCGTGCTGAAGTCGAGCGAAAAACGAGAAGGCGGTAGATCTGGGAGGCGCCACCCACAAGTAACGCACAGGGGATCGAATAAACACATAAGCGACATATTTTGGTCACCACGTGGTTGCTACAGTACTCTCCCACCAGTGACAATGTTACAGAAACGTCGGTTCACGATAACGCGTTGGCCGTAACGTGTGGCGACCGATGAGGGCGATCAACGTTGAGTTGGGCGCAGCAGCGCAGCAGCGCCGCACAGTGGAGTTCGCAACACAGTTCCTTGCGGCGGAATCAGCCTGGAGAACGCCTCCCCTTGGTTGTCCATGAAGAGTGGGCACCATCCTTTGCCCATGTAGTTAGCTATACTTTTATTTTTTTCTTTGTGTTTAGCCTAGATCTTTGCAGCATATTTTATTAAATTACTACTGGAGTACTATTGCGCTATATTTTACTATTGCTTTATATTGCTTATTATCTTTATGTCTTAAATGAATTTTTTAGGTTCTTGTGCTTATCAAAAACCAACCCAAGTTAGGGTTTTCCCTTGTTCCCTTTTTGTACCTGAGCCTGGGGTATGTTAGCATGTGTTTGTTTTTGTACCTGAGCCTGGAATTCGCTTTGTAACTAAGCCTAGGATGAGTTTGTTTTTCGTTTTGCACCTGAATGTAGTTGCCACTCCTCCTTTTCCCAGGCGCCATCTTGTCTTTGTTTGTTTTACATGCCACTCCTGTTTTTGATGCCAGCAGGGCATCAAGGCCTATGGTTTCTTTATGTGCACATTCCAAAGGCAGTTGCTTGTCTTTAATTTGAACATCCAGCAGTAGGTACTGTGCCAATGGTTGTTCTCCTGCCCCGGACTAGCAGGGCGTAAGTTCTCCCCTGCCGTGTAAGGACTTCGAATGGCCCATCATAGGGCTGCTGGACTGGTCGACGGATGGCGTCATGCCGCACGAACACGTGCGTGGCCGTTGCTAGGTCCGCAAGAATGTAGACGGGCGCATGCCCGTGTGCCGTACCTGGTGTCGGCCGCAGAAGCTCCATCCACTCGCGAAGTTGGCCGGCGAAGTTAGCAGGGTTGACCGCGACCGTTCCTCTCTCGAAGAATTCGCCGAGGAGCCGCAGAGTGGTGCCGTAGACCATCTCTGCGACAGAGACTCCCAGGTCCTCCTTGACCGCTGTCCGAATTCCGAGTATAACGACGGGAAGAACGTCGACCCATTGTTCCGTCGCGTGGCACTTGAGGGACGCCTTGAGCTGCCGGTGGAAGCGTTCCATCATTCCGTTCGCCGCAGGATGATATAGCGTCATGCGGATCTGTTTCGCGCCCAGCTGTGCTGCCAATGACGCGAAAAGAGCGGACACGAATTTCCAGCCCTGGTCCGAAGTGATGCGGGCGGGTGCCCCGAAGCGCGAGACCCATCCCTCGACGAAAGCGCGGGGCACCGTTTCCGGGGTCATGTCCTTGATGGGAAAGACCTCCGGCCACCTAGTGAACCTATCGATGCAGGTGAGGGCGTACATGTAGCCCCGCGATGGCGGAAGAGGTCCGGCAATGTCGATGTGGACATGCTTAAAGCGGTGGTCTGGCAGCGGGAAGGAACCTAAAGCATCATGGGTGTGCTGCGATATCTTCGATCGCTTGCACTGGTTGCAGCCGCGCGTCCATGCGGCGCAGTCCGCCTTGACTGCGGGCCACACAAAACGGCCCATGATGAGCTTCGTAGTGGTTCTGACCCCAGGGTGCGACAGTCTGTGCAGGTTGTGGAACACTTGGACACAAAACGCGTGAAACGAAACGTCGATCGATCTGTAGTGGACGTCGCAATACAGGGATCGGGAGCTTCCTGGCATGGGAAAGGGACGGATGCCCAGCAAATTGGAGGCCAGGTCCCGAAGAAAGGCCTGGAGATCCTTGTCAGTCTTCTGAACCTCGGCCATGCGCACGAAGTTAATGGGCTCTGGGCGAGTAATGGCTGCGATGCGTGAAAGGGCGTCGGCGACGACGTTTTTCTCGCCCTGGACGTGCCTGATATCTGTGGTGAACTTTCCCAGGTAGTCCAGGTGTCGTAGCTAGCGCGGCAAAGAGCAGTCTGATAGCTCGGAGAATGCTAACGTCAGCGGCTTATGATCCATGTAGAGGGT
This sequence comes from Megaphyllum sjaelandicum, assembly GCA_034698745.1. Lineage (NCBI taxonomy): Eukaryota > Metazoa > Arthropoda > Diplopoda > Julida > Julidae > Megaphyllum > Megaphyllum sjaelandicum. The sequence goes on from JAQGBX010006527.1 coordinate 9,579, forward strand.
GAACGCTCGGCCCTCCACCATGTGCCGAAAATGTTTGATCGCCACATAAGCTCCCTGCAACTCGCGGTCGTACACGCTGTAATTGTGCTCTGCCACCAAAAGCTTCCGTGAGAAGGAGGCAAGGGGCTGCCAGACCCCGTTGTTGAGCTGCTGCAGTACCGCACTTACAGCCAGCTCCGATGCATCGACCATGAGGGTGAGATGCCCTTTCACCGATAGGTGTGTTAATGTTGGCCGCGTTGGCCAGGTCTCGTTTGCAGAGGGCGAAGGTGGCCCTGGCTTCCGGCGTCCAGTTGATCGGTCGGCGGTCGTTTTTCTTGCTGTCTTTTAGGTATTTGTGAAGGACAGCCTGGTGTTGTGCTGCGTGTGGGATGAATTGCTGGTAAAAATTCAGCATCGCGAGAAAGCGGCGCAAGTTCTTGATTTCCACGGGCTCGGGGAACTCCGTGATCGCTGTGACCTTTTCTGGTAGGGGGCGCACTCCCACGTGGGACACCTTGTAACCGAGAAAAACGACCGCGTCCTGCCCAAACACGCACTTGGACGGGTGGATTATGACGCCGAATTCGCGAAAGCGGTCGAGAACGGCACGTAGATGTCTGAGGTGCTCCTCTTCGTCCGCTGATCCCAGGAGGACGTCATCGAAGTACGGGCTGCAGCAGTCCAGCCTGTGCAGAGCTTCGTGGATAAATCGCTGGAATGTCTGCGCGGCATTGCATAGCCCGAACGTCATCGCTGGAAACTCATCGAGTCCGAACGGCGTGATGATCGCGGTCTTCTAGACGTCCTCCGGATGGACGGGGATCTGGTGGTATGCCCGCGTAAGGTCCAGCATGGAGAATACGCGGCCTCCCGCAGGTGCCGCGTACAGTCCTGGATGTAAGGAACTGGATAGCGGTTCGGCACCGTAGCGGCGTTAAGCCGGCGATAGTCTCCACATGGGCGCCAGTCCCCAGAACTCTTCGGCACCATCAGTAGCTGTTGGTAGCAGAGGTAGCGCTTTTCTTAGCTGGGCAGCAAAAAAATAAATTACCAGGAGCTAAAGCTAAAGTTCATATTATTTATTTATGGTTGCATGGTTGCTTATTCAAAGGAAAAACTCACAGTAATCATGCTGATATGTGAAGTGATCCATTCTGAACATGATGTTGCTTCTTCAGCAACAGAGGCATAAGTGGCAAAAAAAAAACAAAGGCAAGATGGCACCTGAGAAAAAAAGGGAGAGGCAACTATACTAAGGTGCAAAACGAAATCTAGCTTACCCTAGGGCCAGGTAAAAAAACACATGTTAACTTACCCTAGGGTCAGGTACAAAGTGAAAAACCAAAGTAAACCCTAACTTGAAAACCAACAGCCTAACCACAAGCACAAGATCCTAACTAGCTAACAAAGGAGGGCACAATAAAAAGACAAATAACAACTAGGAAAAAGGAACATAGATCAATTAATCAAATCAAAAGTCAATTAAATCTAAGAAGCCCATATTTAACATCTTAGGATCAATGTGTTAGTAATACGAAAGGTCAAAAAGGTGATCGCGCCCTTGGCTGCGATCACCTTGCTGCAGCGGTACGGACTCGTAGACGTCACGCTCTTTGAGGACTTGCAACTCGTCCTCCATCGCTTCCGGCCATTTATCGGCATCCGGTGCCGACATCGCTTTCTCGTACGTGGATGGATCCATCTAATTCATCACGTAAGCTTAAGCAGGGGTAGCGGGATCCGTGGGCTCAGGAGTCGGTTCGTCAGGAACTTTTGGCTCCGGTTTGGGGACCTCGGTGTCCGGTTTGTCCGACGAGCAATTTGATCTCCCCCTGAAAAGTATTTTTAGGGGAGAAGTCAAGAGCGTCAGGATTACATGAAGCTTCTCCTTCAGGCAGAAAGCAGCAACCTCGTACTTGGTCTTCAGTCGTGTATAGCCGTACCGGTGATACACGTATATGCGATCGCCCTTTTTGCGATATTTAAGTTCTCGCTTCCAGACCACCGAAGAAGCTGGAGTCGCAGTCGGTTGGTCCGGTTTTAGCGGTTGTTGTAGTGGAGCGTGCGGGTCACTCCGAGCAGGAACAGTCGGGACAGTCAGGGGAGTCACTGGAGGATGTGAACTCATGATGCGAACCCTGATGCGAACTCATGCACCTTTGCCATCGAGTCCATCCTGGACACCAGACTGCGCGGACGTACATGCGAGTATTTGGTACGTTGGACGGAATAACCTGTGGAGGAAGTAACGTGGGAACCAAAATCTAATTTGGCAGATTGCCCACGACTGATCCGCGAGTTCCATGCGAGACGTGGCGGACCATATTCTTCCTCCCTTGTCTTTACTAACACCCTCTTTCCATCCTCGCCCCGGGCTCGAGTTTAGGTGGGGGAGAGTGTGAGATGGCTTTCAGCCAAGGCCTCCCACATTCCCGCCTGCCGCACGCAGGTTGCTACTTGACCTTTGGGTCGCTGCATGCGCTTGCTCGCCATTCTGTTGCAACCAGGTTGTGACCCTTGAGCTGGCCAACAGCCAGTGACGTCATGGAAGCCTATAGAAAATTCCGGACAAGATTAGAGGGCGCCACTGGCCAAGAAAAAGAAAATTTCAGAAGACAAAGGACTGGGGCAGAACAACTTGAACCCGAGACCAGGCAGGTCGTGTGCTGAGGTCAGCCTGGGAGTTTTCTGTGGGAGTGTTATCCCCTAACCTGGATCCGGAGCTGTGCAGGGTATACCACAGCCAACCTGATACTGGAGCTTCCTGGGAACAGCCAAGCAGAGTTTTTGCCAGCAACTCCAGAATCCTGCAGCCA
>JAQGBX010006528.1:0-12374 GCA_034698745.1 Megaphyllum sjaelandicum
AATTTTACCCCTATGTATAATGGCATGCACTATTCCCCCGGGTATAGTGGCATGCTGTTCTCCCTCTACCTATAGTGCCATGCCGTTGTTTGCAGACAATTTTCTGGAAAACATCCTTTTACTTAATACCTTCGTATTTCGTTGACAAAACTAAGTACAAGTACCACTTGGTATGCATCATACCGTGTTTGTATTTTGGCATGCATGTTCACCCTTAAATATCGCGTCGAGTAATACAGTATTTGCTTTTTGATATCATGCGTATTTCCATCCTTACAAACTCACAACCTTGGATTCTAATGCCAAAATAATTTTTCACTACCCTCTTTCCGCATTTTACGATTCCACTTCAAATATGCAGTATACTGTTTGTAAAAAACAGCGAACCGATGTCCTTGCTGCATGAAGCCTTTCCGACCTTTCAAACATGTGTCTGGATTTACTGCAAGTTTACACACAGTTTATTTTTAAATGAATTTAAAGCACTATAAACATCTTCATTCTTCATTGAAAGCAGCGCAGGCTAAAAATACACCGTTAGAGATGTCTACTGTATAATTTAATTCGATTTATCTCTTGAAAAAAAGTTCTGGTTAGTAATGGTGCCCACCCACTAATATTTCGCGTTAATAAAATACATAATCACGATATCCTTGGACACTTGACACTGGCAGGCACTCATCCCACGGTTGGGTCGATAAATTGACCTTTAAAACAGCATCAATTATATTATCAAAATGACGGCTCGTGTTAAAGTACACAATCTCTGCTTAACATTTCTGGCAAGTCACCCCCAAGCTCCATTATAATGAGTTGGGTTAGACAGCTGTAAGAACGAAAATTACATGAAATTAAGCAAGACCCTGCTCAGCCGGGTCAGCAAAGGGCGTCAAGCACGAGCCCAATTTAGGAAATTTATGTTCATATTACTCTTTATATACAATTGTTTCACAAATGCACATGCCGTACGTGCTCCAGGAAGGAGATCGAATGTACATGTAGCCTTGGCAAACATAACATGACGTTCAATCAGTTACATTTTAAACAAGATGGCAGTCTCAATTTGACTTTAGATTTTCATTAAAGATACAACTTATTGCACTTTACTACACCGAAGATACAGTATAAACGTTTTTAATTGTTGGTAGGAAATAATGAACCAAAAAAAAAAAATTGTCGATTCAAAAATGTATCCAGAATGATGCTATGGTGATTTCCGATTCTCGTAATAATTTACACACCCTTTTGGTAAGAGTTCGTCCTCCAACTCGATCCCTTGCTTCAAGCACCAACACGTTAACACCAGCTTCCGTTAGCCATTTGGCGGCTGCCAAGCCTAAAAGATTTCATTAAAAAATGCATAATGAGATTGCAAATTTTATTAATGACGGGGTGATGCAGATATTGAAAATGGATGTACTTTGAAATAATTGCATGACAGCATAGTTTTTGGTTGAACATTTTCCTCAGCTGAAAACTTCGTTTGCATTTGAATGGGTTAAAAGCAGAACAGTAGGCTATCAGAACGCTACAAGTAACTTGGAGCATATGCTGCCATTTACCGTCATTATATAGATATACTGTAAGTACATAGAGCATACAATTATATTACTTTGAAAAAGTTTAAGTGTACATGTGTACTGTAATTTTCTCAAAAGGTCACTTATACCATTCTGCTTTTAACCCACTAATTGACTGACCAACGCGCTAACAAGCCTATAAGATAGAGCTAATGAAGCATGCAGCATGTAATATGCAGTATAGATTAAACTGTAATACTGCATAATCATAATCAACACAATTTCACGAATTTTTCAAAGAGAACAAACGAAGATATTGTAACGCCAACAATGTTTCCAACAAAACATGTTTCCAACGACATTTCTTGGAAGTATATGCACACATTACAGTGCGATATGCAACGTTTCATTACCTGTACTTGTATCAATTTGATTTCAATATAACCGACTTTTGTTAAGACGTTCCTATAAACCCTATGTCTGTAAAAATGTAAACTTTTAAAAGTGTTTCATTTTTATGTACATGTATTTTCATTTCAGTGCCTATAAGAAGTGGGTCGTTCTTCTCAACATGAAACCAATTAACCATTACAATTTATGCGTATATGTTCAACCCTTTCAACAATTTGGCGAATTTAAGGTATTTTATATACAGGACATGTACTCTTAATTGGCCTTGGAATGCAATAACAAAATAATTGGAGTTTTCTTAACATAGCAACAACGTAAAACAAGTAATGCAGATTGCGATTAATTTTTACAAGGTGGATTTGTCTTTGAAAACGTGACATTTTTGTGGTCCATTTCATTACGAATGGCAATATTGCAGTTTTTTTGTTCATTTTTCCAGTCGACATAAATTTTACTTTTTTGCACAAAAATATTTGAAGTATTCTGGTCAGTGACCAAGAATCGGATTCTAGAAGGAATTGAGTAGATCGTGCATACAGCGTTATAAAAAATTGTGAACAACGTAATGCATCCAAAATGGGATCCATTAATTTGCATAGTCATTTACAGTACATGTACTATATAACATAATTAATTTTACGACAAAACATAATGCAAACAGAATTTAATGTCACAAAAATACTGTAAAACATTTTTTTGAAATTATAGAATATGACAAAGGTTTTATGAGATCGCTAACAACCATAGTGTGGTTGTCTTAAGATCACTTCATTTGTGTCACACGATAACTGGAAGGGATTATTTGATGTCGACAAATGTTAGCTTACAAGGGCTCAGTTGGGCTGACATTTACTAATCGTATCATTTTCGATGTTTGTCACGTTTCTCCTCAACTGCAATGGGACTCAAGCATCTGCTTCGAAGCGGGTGGCCATGGTAACCTATCATAGTTTCCATGGGAACCATGTTTTTTATCACTCTTCCTTATAAACGAGTCAATTCATCGAAGATGGGAAATGCAGCGCTGGTGCATCGTCTATACCATCGCTCAACGAGCAATAAAAAGAAGGTAAACAAAATGATGGCACATTTGCATACCCCGATTACACCTAATCCGATTTGCGGAAAACATATTTAGTAACAGATAAAAAAACGAAAAGAAAAAAGTATACCAACTGCCGTTTATCGGAGGGGTCTTCAAATGCCAATTTCAGAAAGTGGTGGTAATTAGGACGGACGAAAACTAATGTTATCGTCGATTAAATCATCACGCGAGTTATCATGCAATTGAAAACATAATACAGGTATTTAAGCTAATGTCATAAATGGAACACCTGTGAATTCTACTCTATTCTATTCTACTCTTTAACCTGCAGTCAGTACAGTACCATGTGGCAGGGGGGGATCATTACTTAATTTGACTGACCCCAAATTCACAATTTTTAATTAAGTTACCCGTATTTGGGATTTTAAGGAGGGTGGGATGGGATAGGATATTGGAATATTTAATATAGGAACTATCTCAGCATTTGCCTGGAGGAATTGTGGGAAACCATGAAAACCACAATCAAAGATAGCAGACCCGGGAATCGAACCTGAGTCTACCGAATGCAAGACGAGGATGCTAACCTCTAAGCCACCTTGAATGGTGGAACAATTCTGCTATCCATAAAAAATGAACTTTTTTTTAAATTAATTATCCCATGGATAATTGGCCAGCTATAGCGAAAGGAAGGTGAGCTTCATGCACGTGTGCAAAATCGAGATGACAATTGTTTTAAAAAATTTTGTTTTCAAGGTTCACGCTGTTTTCAAACCTATATGCACATGTACAATTCGCGAAGCTTTTATTCAAGTACTCCTAATGTATGAAGTACTTATCACTACATGTACTTTTTTTTCTGGAACAAGAATTTTAAAATTTAAACAATTGATTTCGCCTGATTGGGCAGCCAAAAAACAATTTTTCAGACCTGTCTAAAATTACATGAAATTCGACAAAATTGCCAAAAGGTTGGCGATTTTAGGTGTGCCTGGAATATCTAAAATCAATTTTCTGCTATTTTGTAAAACGTAACTGTAAAAATAAAATCTTAATTTTATGACGTAAATAGCAATCGTTGAGCAAATTTATAATTTTAATCCATTTAATATTTCAAAACACCAAAAAACGCCTGAAATTTGTCAATGGACCTTATGCAAAGATCCATCCACGCGATGCATGCACTCGGTGGAGCGTCATCTGCTATGTCAGCTTTTCTACGGGATTCGGGCTTGCCGCGTGAACAAAGATGCAGCCCTTTTGATTGATTTTAGCGGATATTTTCGTGCTAGAAAAGGTAAGAAGTCAACGGCTACAGTTTCGTTCACGCGCCAGGCACCGTATCCTATAGGAAAAGCTGGCTTAGCTAGCCGACGACGGGCGCCACCGAGTGCATACCATCACGTGACCGGTTAACGCAGCATCCCTAGGTAATCTGCATAAGGTCCATTATTTATGGCGGATTCGATTGGTCCAAAAAATCTGCACCGGTGTCGGCTACAAGGAGAATCATAAGTCTGTAAAGTCTTGTTACGCCTGCTGCCTGCAATAGTGCCGATTTAACAGACTTATGCCTCACCTTGTAGCCTACACCGGTGCAGATTTTTGGACTAATCGAATCCGCCATAACATTATTTCCGGTTCGTCCCGTGCGAGCGGCCTGCAGTAGTGCACCTACCGGAATGGCACGCAAGGGACGAACAGGAAATAAAATAAAATAAAATAAAATCCCTGCTATGAATTAGCGCGGTACGTCTACCTTTAGGGTGCTTACACAACAAAACTTCTAAGTAAGAATGTTAATTTTTTTACCACTAGCGCCAACCAGGGGGAAAATATTGGTAATGCATTTAAATTATCGATGGTTTGCCCGCTGGTTGGCGCTGCAGCGGTCAAAAAAATTATAAGTAAGAATTAAAGGTACCAATAACCGCGTACCCTAAGTCATTATCGGCTAATTCTTGAGGCTTACGCTAGGTGGGGCAGTTGTGCGTAGCCAGAGGTTATACTCAATGTTAAAGTTCATAATAATCCTTAATAAAGCCTTTTGAGCCGCTATCAATTTGTTACCTTTTTTTTTACAAGAACTATTTTTAAAAAATCCAGGTGCTCTATCTCATTAAATTACATCAATGGAAGTAATTTCACAGCCGTCATTGAGATTCCGAAATACGCTACCTCAAAGCCATTAAGGAATGCATCTTTTTGTTTTAACAAATAAAAACATTCTTTAGTAAACCAAACAAAAAATACCCAACTTGTTTAATGGCTCGTATATTGCAATAAACCACAATTGATTGTGGCTGCCTGTCAAACATTATATACGTAAAAATGGAGATAGATTCGTAAGTGTACTTTACCTATACATACAATATACAGTATAACAAACTAGATGTGAATTAGAAATCCTTTCTCTTGAAAAATAATGTTAGAAATGCGTTCTTTACAATTTATATAGTGCATACATGTATCTTAACAAGAATAACACTTTGTTTTTTTAACCACTACCTCTTATTACAATGCACACATAATGGTTAGTTAACCGTATACACATAGGGTAATATTAGAATTTTCTAAAGAAACTCTTGATATAAATAGTACTAATTACTATGAAGACATTTTCCCGAAATGTTTCTTTGTTAATTAAAAAGAATTTGGGGGAAGAGGAATTCGGAAACGCTTTATGCTCTAGTGTTAGGGCCATACAAGTTTAATTTGTTTCTTAAAATTTTTTATGGAGAAACGCAACGTAATTTTAAACCTGAGAAGAAAAAACAAATGACGCAAATTTAATTAAAGAGCTGCTTTTGTGGATGGGCCTAATTAATACCAGTGAAAATTACCATACGGTCTCACTTTTCACTCGGGAATTAAGTTAATGTTATGAAGCTACTTATCCCGGTATTCCATAACATATCCATTGGATTCACTTTATAAAGATCGAGTGATTAGTATGTCCAATTACCTGCCAAAAATTTGGTAATCAAAAACCGGCGGCCGGGCAGTGCTACGATCACACTTGCGATCAACCCGATTAAAATTCAAACAAACCTTTTTGAACGCTATTTTCATAAAATAATTCTGGTACAATTTTTACTGATACCAACACTATACATATGTGCGTTCAATTTTAATAAAAATGTGCAATTTAACCAGTCATTTTTTTCGTATATAAACCAAATGTGACATGACATGTCTAAAATCGTGACCAGCAGTAACTATGTGTCAGGTGCCATTCGTATTGTTCATATTATTTCCACGAGAATTACTTGGTGAACATTCAATGAGTTTCGATGAATGCAGCTTGGAATTGGGGCTATGCTTCACGCGTGATTTCTCTAGAGCCAAGTTTAGATTCTTAAATGCATAAGCTTAAGTCAATAAAAGCTACAGTATATGTTCCGGCACATGTACGAACAGTATATCTTTGGCTTGTGTGGTCATTAATCCATCGCCAATAAACGTAATTTATAATCGCGTGCATTTATTACTTCTCTAGCTGCCATGAACGCCATTTATCACTAATGAACTTAGTGTTTTTGCCCCCTTGCCCTTTTAAACCCTATTGTTTGGAAAGGGTGGACACATTGATTCACCTTAATCCAAATTCAACAACTGGCGATTTACAGCGCACAGAAACATCATAAGCAGTTTTCTACAGTATTTTGTTGTCGGACGGCACCTGTTGCTCAAAAATACACTGGCCGTAAAATGCGCATTGATTAAGTGTACTTTATATTAGGAGTCATTCGCATTTTGCAAAACAATGTCCGAGGCACAATTTTATGTTATGCAAGTCTGTGTTAAGGAATGAGCATTGTACAGTACATGTACAGGCCAGAGGTTATACTCAATGATAAAGTTCATAATAATCCTTAATAAAGCCTTTTGAGCCGCTATCAATTTGTTACCTTTTTTTTACAAGAACTATTTTTAAAAAATCCAGGTGCTCTATCTCATTAAATTACATCAATGGAAGTAATTTCACAGCCGTCATTGAGATTCCGAAATACGCTACCTCAAAGCCATTAAGGAATGCATCTTTTTGTTTTAACAAATAAAAACATTCTTTAGTAAACCAAACAAAAAATACCCAACTTGTTTAATGGCTCGTATATTGCAATAAACCACAATTGATTGTGGCTGCCTGTCAAACATTATATACGTAAAAATGGAGATAGATTCGTAAGTGTACTTTACCTATACATACAATATACAGTATAACAAACTAGATGTGAATTAGAAATCCTTTCTCTTGAAAAATAATGTTAGAAATGCGTTCTTTACAATTTATATAGTGCATACATGTATCTTAACAAGAATAACACTTTGTTTTTTTAACCACTACCTCTTATTACAATGCACACATAATGGTTAGTTAACCGTATACACATAGGGTAATATTAGAATTTTCTAAAGAAACTCTTGATATAAATAGTACTAATTACTATGAAGACATTTTCCCGAAATGTTTCTTTGTTAATTAAAAAGAATTTGGGGGAAGAGGAATTCGGAAACGCTTTATGCTCTAGTGTTAGGGCCATACAAGTTTAATTTGTTTCTTAAAATTTTTTATGGAGAAACGCAACGTAATTTTAAACCTGAGAAGAAAAAACAAATGACGCAAATTTAATTAAAGAGCTGCTTTTAATGTATACAGTATATAGTTACTGGTAGCTAACGCATAACATGGAGCTAATAAACAAAGAATGATTAGCCATGGGACAGGGCTACTTTTATTTATTTAGATCAGGAAATGACTTCGTGATTACGTACAATTCCACTACATGTTCTCTTGGGAATGGTTTTATTAGCTCAATGCCAAATTTCAGGTATGGGCAAGCTTAAAAGCTTTCAAAGTGTTGTTGGTTTTGTTTGGCATCAACGTAGCTGTTTTATTAATTACCTAATTGAATTTCTGCATACATTTCACGTTTAATGTATTAATGGTTAATCCTCTCAGTAACTATGCAGTAGGCCTATATACAATGTACATGTGCATTCTTTATCTTGAATAAAAAACTCGGAACTTTCTTTCAATTTTAATGAGTTTTCAGTCGAAATATATCATAATACGATACTTATCTTCTGATAAGAACCAGCGCTGCGCTGAAACTCGTTTGATATGAATTTGTACCGAGATATAGGCAAAGTTTTAATAGCCGCATAAAACAATTCAAGTTTTAAAATCCGATTTAATTTTTATAATCTTTTTTGTAGCAGAATAGCCAAAATTCATGGTGGTTTTCATTTTTGTGTGCCAAGAGTAGAATCCATCCATTAATGAATTTTCTTTCAATAGTATGCACATTTACATGTATGTAATCCATCTTACGGTCTTATTTAATTATCATCATCGATTTAATGGAACCTTATACAGTATTTGCACGAATCAAAGGTCTTGGGATTAGTTCCATTGAATCTTCCATAAACTTTTTTGCTAAAGAGCCACCATACAGTGTATTTGAAAATCCTCGCTGCCCAATACTCAGTTACCCAAAATTCAGCACAATAATAAGTTTTTTAAACTTATTGAGATATTGTGCTGAATTTTTTCTACAAGTAATATAAAAGGTGTCATCGGACTTAGGGCCTATACGTGTTATATTTGATGCCATTTTAGCACTTCAACTCGCTACAAGTTTAAACTAATACATGGTAAATGGTTTTAAGGCTCAATATACAATGTACATTAATATAATAATTCACGGCCTTTTTACAGGACGGTTGGAACTAATAAATTGCCGGTCAGATTCTTAGTTTTGGTGTAGTACATGTACATGCATTTTAAGAATCTCGATCATGTAATTTGTCACCTCGTAAGGGTGGTAGTGACATTTACGAACGTAAGGTATGACGTACGTGGCAAGGGCCGAAGGCAATCTGCCGTATATTCTGAGAATTAGAGACCTTAGTTTTGTACGAGTATAGCTAATAATTTATTCGCCATTCAATATTTTGTCACTCAACATCGCATAATGAAACTGTTGCCTTTCTGATTTATTACTAAACCAAGCGGAGCGTTGCCTAATCTCGAAGTCGATTCTTACGCAGCGTTGGATTCTTAGATCCACCAATCATTTTGTGCGCTGGAAGTACAGTTTGAACACCAGAAGCAAAAAGAAAACTAATTTTAAAGTCGAATAGATGTACAAAGTCTTACGTGGATTGAATGTTAATTATATTTTTCCAGCTCCGCTAAACAACTGTTCAATTGATTTATGCTTTGTTTTACGCCGATTCAAAATATTTTCTCTTTTTGCTTTACCATGTCGTCATTTTATGATCCGAAGCACCATTGACCAATTTTCTTGAAACTTTTCGCACGTTCGCACCTTGTTCGGCTATATATCACGCAACTTGGCAAATAAATAGTAGCTGGCGCCTGTTGCGTGCAATCGGATAGTTTTATTTCAGCTTATATAAATTTGGGTATAAATCTTGATTGACTTAAATAGGTGTACTTTTATTTCTCTAGTTTAACTGGGAAAGTATACCTGAGCTGTTAGTGACGTAAACAGTGACATAAACCAGTCGCTCGGGAGGTATAAATAGCGATGTGAGAGGGAAGTGGTGGTATTTGCTAATACCGTTTGGCAAATTGATTCTTCGCTCATTTATCATGGAAAGACTGAGCGTGGGAGTTTCAGCTCTTATAAGCTTGAAGTTCACGGATGTCACGTTGAACACACGAAAATTCCAATTTTAGGATGCTCTTATCTATGCATTTCAATCAGGAGGACGTAGATAATCGATGCTAAATTTAAAGACTTTTCAGTTCTTCCAAAATGCATTCAAATTATTATACAAGGTAATGAAGTATATTTAATGCATGGTATGTTATTTAAAAAAAATCATTAAGACAATTCACGAAATACTTGGTAAGTGCCAACTAGAGTATGTACTTTGCCAATGCGTGCATATACGTTGTTTTACATGTTTTTACCTATAACATTTTTGCATAATTCGCCACCTGTTTGCATTTTAATCATGCAGTATATGTTCAGTGAGTGGTAATATGCCCAATACTGTATATCCCAAAGTGCACATTTCTACATGGACACACTGTATACAGTAGGTATTTAAAGAAGTTATGAACACTGCGAATTTTTTAAAAGCCTGCACCGTTGCTTTAAACAAGTATCAATAAAACATTGCAAGTTTAAACTAATGTGGGAATATTAATTTTGTTTTTGGTAAATGGTATTGGTACGAGTATTATTTAACATAAATTTTATGTTAAATACACGTATAATTTCAATTATGCTAACTAGAAGATAACGTGAAAAAAGGAATTTGTACAGTGTATACTGTGTAAGTTAAGAAACTCCTTTTATAAACTGATTCTTGTTAGCTCGATCGATCGTCTTATTCCATATGCTTTTCCAGGATATGTTAGATATCAAATTAGTACTGATGTAATCCTTGTTGTTTGGGATCATCCGGAGTTCGGTTAATTTCCAAACTGATGGCGGCTGGTCTATGACCCTTAATGAAAAGGGCGAGCAATGAACACGTTGTCTTTAACGCCCTTATTAATTAAAAACTAATTAAATTCGCCGTAATTGCATGAGGGGATTAAAATTTTGGAACCACACGTTCTTTTTTGCCGTCATTTATTCAGACGCCATGTTGAATACCGGTTTACCAGAATTATAAGTAACTCATTAGCGAGCGATTCTCATCTAATTACTCTATATATAGTTGTTTAAAATGAAGCTTTCATGCGTTTCTCAAACTTGTGAATTAAGCTGTGCCATTGCACGAGTACATTACTTCACGTCTTAAAATACCGTGTATTAATGTGTAAGCTTCCTTATAAAGCATCTACGATACCGCGTGACTCTGGATATAATTCCATCATCTAAGATTTGATCAGGCTGTAAGTTGACGCCTTATAAATGACTCGTGCGGGCATTTCGTCCATAAAAATTGGCTAAAGAAATATAGGACTAGAGCGGAGGTTTTAGTGTGTGTGTGTGTGTGTGTGTTTGGTGACCATGCGCTGTACATGTAACTGTGATTTATGGCCAATGTCCATCCAGAGAAATCTACGGGGAAGCGAGAGCGAGGGAGCATCGGGGTTGGTTGATTTAACCTGATTCTGCCTTGACGTGCATGGGGGATAAAATACGTGTATATGTAATGCCTATGTAGACCTTCGCTTTAAGGTTCGAAAATCGAGTAAAAGGGCATATTGTATTCGGAGGCATGACCCACAAATAAATAAAATATGATTTTGCAAATTGCCTGCCATTTTCACAAACTGAGGCTAACTGAACATCCGAGAGAAACTACTGTATGGAAATATCGAAAAACAAATGGAATAACATTTGCAGTGAAGGTCGTTTCTGAAAAAGCATGTCTTTGTCCATCCTTATTTGGCAAATCGTACTGCATTTAGTTGAAAACCACTTCACAAAAATACTTTCCAAATTGCACGTTTTGTCGTAGTAAATAGTTTTGAAAGCAATAAATGAAAACATTGCAGGCCTTAGAAAATACATTTTCGTTTGGAAAACAAATTTAGTAAAAATGAAATGTATGAGGTGAAAAATACATGTATATCAATAAATATCACATCAGAAATGCGCATTGTAGAGATTTTTCCAGCACTGCAGTATGTTGTCTCGGAGTAGTCATAAAGCAATTTTGACATTGTTTATATTCAATGCATGCATTGAATACACTGCACTGTAAAGTATGGGATATTCACGTAGTAATTCTACATACTGTATGTAATACCTTCAGTGATACTGCAATTGGGTATCAGATAAATGTGTAAATTATTATTTTTTAAATATTAGAAAATAATATCCATGCCTTAGGGTAAGAGCACGTCGAATGCTTATTGCATACGCTTATCACTTGGCGTACACTAGCGCCAACAAGCGGGATAAGAATGCAGCATGCGTTTTAAATAAGGGCGCACACAAAGAAAGCTTAGCCGAGCCAGGCTGAGCTTACAAGAAACGCTGATAAGCTTTCAAGAATGAGTTTAACATTCTTTTTTGAAAATCTGAAAGCAGATTTGTAAGGTATACGAGTGGCACAGATTGGTCAAAAGTGTAACCAACTAACCATAAACGATTTTAATGCTAGAGATCGAGCGCGCGTTTTTGACCAGGCTTATACATGTACTTCTATTATTTTTGTATTGCCTAGTTCAAATCCATTCTGGGAGCCATTGACAAAAAGTAAGTACACGTTTATACGGAATACGGAGTTTATAATACATGTATATGATAAACGTAATATTTAACCGAAAATACAGCGTAAAAATAATTACAGCAAATAGATTTTCAATTCAATTCAATTCAACTTAGTACCCTACAGTCAGCAACTAAATGCCATATGGTAGGGGGGTCAAGCCCATTTTTAGGATAAAGCTCCTACATTAT
>JAQGBX010006529.1:0-12372 GCA_034698745.1 Megaphyllum sjaelandicum
CTAGCACAGCGCATGCAGTGGCGCCACCAACCACAACGATCATCACGCAGATGTCAGGGTTCACTTGGCACGGGTCAATAGCAAAAATTCCAGCGGAAAAAAGTAGGAAGTAGATGAAGAAACATTCTTAATTTAAAAGTTTTGTTGTTTTTCTGGCCGTAGATTGGCCGTTAAATTTTTGGCGGGTCAAAGTATTTCTGGGAATAAAAATATTACCCCCATCTGTTTTATTTTTAGTTGTTTAGAGTATTTACATATTTCCCGAGGCACCTGCTTTTTCCCTCAATTCGTTGAGTTGACGATGACAAAAATGCTCGGCAAATAACCTCAATGCTTAACCTCATTTTTGTTTTTCTGCAACATTTGCCCTGAAATGGTTTTTGGGCAATTTTTTTCCCCCGACGCATATTGGCAGGTTTATCATATTCTGAATGTTTGTTTTTTATCAACACTATTTTAAGGGTAAGGTGACGAAATTTCTAACTAATTTAGGTCGAACGAATGAATGTCTCTCTCGCACTTTTCTAAGTACGACGTAAACTAGGATCGATATATCGGTCACTCATTTATCGATAAAATAGCGTGCTAGTAGAATTGAAAGGAAAAGTGACGAGCATTTACTCATTCAGAAAGCTCTTTTGAGGCTTGCTTTTTTTTCTTTTAAAAAGACGATTGAAATCCTTCAAGTGTTTACTTTTATAAGCTTCGTTTTGCTCCTTGTGAACGTCGTGAAATTATCTGATAATATTTTCATTTATGCGGTTATACATGTTTGTTTCATCCTGCACGCAACCTTAACGGAAATTTAAGTGCCAAACAAAAAATTTCCATTTAAATATACACATATAGAATTACCGAACTTGAATTTTGGTCCAATTTAAAAACTCTATTTTTGAACAAAATCCGATTTACGTTCGCACAATTCACTCTAGCATGTAAGATCTAAAAGGATTAAAATGTGCATACATTTAATTCATCCGTAAATTATCCGTTTAGTACACTGTAGTTTGTTATTCCGATTAGCAAAACCTCCTACCAAATTCTAAGTTTTGGAGACTTTGTATATAGTTCACCCTCTACAAGAATAGTAATTAAGCCTTAAAGATGTTTTTATGAGTCGTGATATTTTGGTCTTGCTGTAGGGTTACCCCAGACCCGGAAAACCTGGAACTTGGAAACTGGAAAGTCAGGGAACTTGAAAATGACTGGAAAAGTCAGGAAAGAATGACCTATTTTGAAAAAATCAGGGAAATTCAACGTATTCATGTTGTCACAATCCAAACTGGATGCTTCTACGGGGTTAGCTCAGGACTCAATTGCAGATTATTTTAAACTTTTCCCAGTACAAATTTGCAAAATTTTCCACAATTTAAGAGGACAAATTTGCAAAATTTCCAACAGTTTCTGAGGACGAATTCGTAAACTTTAAAGTTTTCCTAAGTTAACTTTGAAATTTATTAATTATTGTCTTGTGTCGATTTTGCAAAATCACGGAATTTGTTTAAAAACCTGGAAAAGTCAGGGCGGGTTAATATGACATTTCTGGGGGAATCCTAGAAATTACTTTTTGTATTACCTCCCCCTAACGTCAATATGGCTTTCATTTTCTGGCTGTATACAGGGTGAGTCATAAGTCCATCACCACCATGTGTCATTTTAAAATTACTGTGGCTACTGCAATGTGAGGTATTGAGTGGTATACCTTGTTAAGGGGACATTGTTTTATGTGATTTTCATTGACAATCATTTAGTCCTTCAAGGTCATTCCCACAGGAAGTAGTAGAAAACAACAAGATGCAGCAGTGGTTCCAATGTAGAGGTTGTAGGCTGTCCAAACAGATTGAAAATCAGATCATTGCAAAAGTGGCAATGTAATTTGTGGGAAATGCTACTGGATACAGTGACTGCCAGGGTTACAGAAACGATATTGTTTCACTGCAAGTTTTCACAGCTATGCAGGTGTGCACACTGCCGATCGAGTGTGCATTTCGTGAATTTGAGTGGAATAAAGTAGCAATTCCCACAAATTACATTGCAACTCTTGTAGTGATCCGATTTTCAATCTGTTAGGACAGCCTAACTCCTCAGTTTTTCCTCTACAACTTCTACATTGGAACCATTGCTGCATCTTGTTGTTTTCTACTTCTTCCTGTGGGAATGACCTTGAAGGACTAAATCATTGTCGGTGAAAATCACATAAAACAATGTCCCCTTAACAAGGTATATACCACTCACAACCTCACATTGCAGTAGCCGCAGTAATTTTGTAATGACACAGGGTGGACTCACCCTGTATAGCTTATTGATTTGAATTTAATTAGGTTGAATTACTGTTTATTATAATTCCAAATTTTCCAAAATCTGCACCTGTGCATATTGAATGTTTTTATCGTTAACTTGCTGGTCAGCCCGGCTATGTCCGGGCTGTACTTGACGATAGAACGAAGCGATCGCGTTTTGCCGTTATCTCCGCCACCCGTTTTTTGAATGAAAGCGGGGAAAAACCAGATCTTTTTCATGGGGGAATGTTTTGACAGTAGATGACGCGACATATACTGTAGTATCCGGGGAAAAAAACCGGACCCTCCTTTGATTTATGACCCTTTGATTTTTCCACGTCCTCAGCGCGGTGGAGTCATCAGGAGCGAATCGAAAAGGCCGATTTGAAATGCCCGTCCCCTCTACCTGCCCAACGAAAGTTTACTTAGCGAACGCCCCCCTGCCACACACCCACAAACAAAATGGACGCGATTTGACTTTTATATATAGATGAAAACGATGCATCTCAAATAAATGTATCATTGAGGAATATTTTAATTTTATTATTCTCGATTAGATTCATATACTGTATAGTGTATATTGAGGTATTTTTTCAATTTCGATGGGAATTTGAATTTGACATTCAAGTTCGGTCGAAAATGTCAGAGTGGTGAGTGTCAGCCATCAAGGTGAAAAGGGCCACTCAAGCGCAACGTCAGACTGACGCAGATCTTGGTGAGTGACACGACAAGATGCGTTTGAGATTCTCGTAACTGGAATTAAAGCATCAAGTGCGGGTAATCGTATTGTTATTTGGGGAGGGTTGGAAGGGCCGGGCCATTGTCATGGTCTATAATTCATAGTTTTGTGAAAAAGTATTTCATTTCGCAGCGTGATATTGCGACTCCATAAAATCTGCCGCATTTTCTTTATTGCTGAAATGCTGCACGGCCTGTTTGCACTTTTATACGCAATATTCGCAAGCAGGATACATTTGAATGCAAACTGCAATATGTATTTACAATTGTAACTGCTGAGTTTGGATTGCGGCTGCAGCCGTTTGTTTTACATCTGGGAAATTACTTCGAAATGGTGAATAACCAAAATTACGCAATTTTATGCGACATACACGTCATTAATGAATATATTCAAAGCAAATAGTTCTCGTGAAAGCTTTGGCATTGTGGCATTATTTTGGCATTAATGAAAAAACAGGAAACACGCTATAATGGCTGATTATATACACTGTATATTGGTATAAATACGGACGAATAGGAACAATATAATTTCCTTTTTTTATCAGGCCCACTTTATATATTGCGTTTGAATAATGGTCTTACAAGCAATGATCATTAGCGGACTATTATGTTTTTTATGCGTTTACAACGTTAGTGTAGTGTTGACTATTCTATGAGTATACACGTACTGATTTACCACTAACGTGCAAATCTCGTTTTAAAAATGTTAATTTCGGTACCGGTATGTTTTTCAGGGTTCCCCAGAAATTTCATTTTCAACTTCCCTGACTTTAATAGGTCAGGACAATGTCAACATTGTCAAATCTGTTAAAAAATTTTCAAATTTCTCCTCGGAAACTGTTAATTTTTTTCAAAATGGCATGTACTCGGAAAACGTGGAAAATATTGAAGTTTGTCTTCGGAAAAGATCGAAAATTTTGCAAATTTGTTCTCTGAAATTCGTGAACATTACACAAATTTGTACTGGGAACATTTTGAAAATGGGCCCCTTGCTTATCACGTGGAAACATTAATTTTGGATTGGGGGTAACATTAATACGTTGAATTTCCCTGACTTTTCAAAATAAGTCATTCTTTCCTGAGTTTTCCAGACATTTTCAAGTTTCCTGACTTTTTCAGGTTTTCCAGGTCCGGGCCGGGAAACCCTGTTTTTGCTCCATTTTTCCAAATAACCACTTTTCAGAAATATTGTTATTCGCATATTGTAATTTTCCACAATATCGTCATCTAAGAAATGTTGAAATATTGAAATCTAAATGATCCTGGACAAGATGCTAACATGAAAAGTTAAACACTTCACATGTTTTCGTGTCTAATTTTTTTAAGCTTTGGTGCTCTATGGAAATTACGTTGAAAATACATGTACATTTAATGTAGATTTAGACATACACGAAAGACATTTCGAAATGTTTTATTTTTTATAGCTAATGAACAGAAAGGAGAATTTTACATTTTCAAATTCCCCGTGTACGTGTTATTTAAAATTAATTAAAAATTTGCTGCATTTTATTTTAAAAACGCATCATCTAGTGATCATTAATTGCAACAGGTGAAAAGTTTAGGATTTCAATTAATTTAAAATTTCACTTAGCAGATGGTAAATCGGTGAGTTGGAAAATGTACACTCTGAAAGCAGTAGTTGAAGATTTTGAGTTGTGTCACTTCTGAACGGGATTCAATACTGTATATTGATTTTACAGGAGAGGTTCCAATTTGTACTCTATATACATGTACTTGCACATGTAGCTCAATGTGCATGTATAGTACAAACAGTAGACTTTTAGAGAAACGTGTAAATGTTTATAAAGCCACCCTGTATCCGTTCTGACTTTTTTTGTTCGTCTTTGAAAGGCCCTGTGAATTTCTAGATGACCCTATAGGTTAGCATTTTTTACAAAACTAAACCAGTTATTCAAGGTGAAGTGCGTAGAAAACACGATTTGTTTGGGTGTTCTTTTTTCAGAGAATGTAAATTATAGGTCTTATATATTTCCAGGTAATATTAGTAGAGTTGCAGGAGGGCTACGATTTGGGTAAATGACCCAAGGAACTGCGCACGTGCAAGGGTGACGTAATTTGGTTGTATCGAAATTAAGTATTAATAATGGGTTTCGCGGGAGTTTTGTGTTGACAGCGATCAAAAAAATCTGAATGTGCTACTTCGCAAAACCTGAATTTAAATTAGTTCGCTACTTATAATATTTCTCGTTTCGTAATAAAAAAAACCAGTCAAACCGCTGATTACGAAGCGTATATGATGCATTGATTAGCGTTAATTTTCACCGCATAATTTTCATAATTACTTTTACCCTAATGCTACTTCGAGAATCAGTTTTTTTTCTGACGATTTGTTTTGACGAAAGTTGTTTTATTTCCGCGCAACTATGCAGACAAATCAAAATAAATCAATATTTAGCTCCGTAATTTGCCCTTGCTTTCTATACGTCGTCACGTTATAGTGTTGTTTATAAAACTACAATTTTAGATGTTTAAATTTCAATCAAGGTGACATTTACGATTCGGTATGTAATATATACATGAACATGTAATGTATATCGCTTCCAATTATAATGTTCAATTTCGAGAAATCACATGTTAAAATATATGTTATCACACATGTATGTTAAAAGCAGATTATCTTCCATCGTAGAAACAGTTTGAAAGTATAAATGATGGCTGAAATAATTCAAGATGAGGAAGATATTTACCATTCTTGCCTTTTCAATGCTTCTATAATTTCTTAAAAAATATTGAATAATTTTATGCAAACTAAAAAAGATAGAAAATTGGATGAAAGAAAAATCTGACGAAATTGTCTCGCGTTTGAAAACCTATTGTTTTGTTTTTGTAAATTTTCCTAATTACAGATACGTGTATATAGGCCTTATCTTTTAATTGATTTTGTAAGGAATACTCAAAAAGATTTTTACCAATCGTAATTTGCCAGTCGTGACGTCACGTGTTCGAAATGGACACGCTAATTGATTTTAAAAATGTACTTAATTATGGTTATCGCTGTTTATAAACCAATGGGAGTGTCTATTTTGTCCACGTGACTTTACAACTGCCAAAGTAAGATTCGTAAAAATTCTGGACGAGTTCCACTAATATATATATATATATATATACACGTACAGTACATGTATTCTATCAATTCAGAAGCCCGATTATGAGCTATTTGGCAAATAATGCAGACCTATATTAACTGCGGAGATATTTTTAGAAGTTTAATTATCGATTTATTCTGATTTATTTGTTGCCCTGGCTGTGTCCACGACACTTGTCGAAAATATTGATGCATGGCGATAACCACCTAGAAAAATGCCGACTTCTCATTGGCTGCCGCGTTGTTGTTTCGTTGTTGTAACTATAGAAATACTTTTTTGCCTAGTATAATAGTTGAATGTTATTTAGGTAAGAGCACTATTTATAGTTTCGCATCGTGAACATCAATTGGTGCTGGAAAGTATAGTTTCCTGAGTAAAGAAATATTGCCAGTCGATATACCAAAGGTTTTCACCTATTTCTATTGAACAACTACGTGTTCCACACGTGTTTTCGAGTAATTTTCTCCACACATTTTTAATTTCCTTCACTTTTTAAAGGTTGAAATTGAGCAATTCGTTTTTTTCCGCTTTTTAGTGCATTTAGAAAATTGTTATAAAAACAATTAGGATACTCGGGCGCAACTGCGCAACTTCAACAGATTTACATTTAGATATGATGCATTTTTATTGAATAAAATCCCCATCATTTAAATTGAAAATTATAGATCATTTTAAAGAACAATGATATTATAATCCATTCGATGTACATGTATATTTTGCCAAAATATTTTACGTCGATATAGGTTTGAATTTAATCTTATATAACGTAGTTTACACGAATGGTAATTTGATTCGACGCACCAAATACCGTATTAAGATTTCCAATTAACAGATGGTGCTGCTTATGTAGATTCTCAGCAAACCAACAAACGGACTGAAATTTTATTCAGTTTTATGATTGCAACGAAACTAAGGCTTCTGTTATTGATTTTGTAAAAATATTAATATCATCGCGCTTCCAATACATGTTTATCCAATTTTGGAAATGCAGGGTGTCGCATTAGGGTGCGAGCACAAAAAAATGCTTACCGTACTTTCGATGTGCTTCTTCAGCTTCTTTCGTACTTGTTTTTAACTTCTTGTTTCCAGCTTTGGGGCGCACAATGAATGCTGATATCAGCGTGATGGTCAGTGTGCTCGGTGGCGCCATTGCATGCGTTGTGCTAGGTCAAACCTTCCGCATAAAACCTTGCACATGCGTTATAGCATCTAGTGATTGGCGCAGGACACGTGTTTACGGTACATAGGCGGCATGGCTACACTTTTGACCAATAGTGATCTGTGTGCGACTCTGTATCTTAAGAATCTGCTTTCGGATTTCCAAAAAAAGTAGGTTACAAACAAGCTGAGTCACAATAGGAGCACAATAGGAAAGCTGAGCTTGGCTCGGCTCAGCTTTCCTATTGTGCGCCCTCATTTAAAAAGCATGCCGCATTCTTATCCCGCTTGGTGGCGCTAGTGTACGCCGAGTGGTAAGCACCTGCAATAAGCATTCTTTGTGCTCGCCCCCTTAGAAGGTACATGTATTACGTAGGACCCCGTGTTGTACTTACAATTCTATATCCGCTATAATACAGCGTGACCTAAAAATTCAAGGCTGCTAAGTTCTCGTTACTTTTAAAATGGAGCCAAATTTTGGTAGAATTACACGCGTGGCAGCTCACCCTACCTGCTCGGAAATAATTTAAAGAGTTGAGTACGAGCTATTTTCGTACGTCTGTTTTTCATTTAAAAAGTTCGCTTCGTATAACCTATAGCTGCTCGTGATTTAGTCGAGAAAATCAACAATGATGGTTTTTGGTGAAAATTGAGGCTCTGGAGAATATGCGCTCACTTTCTCTGATGGGGGTTTTTGGGTCATAACTATATCGTATAAATTCGGTTCACTTTTTCCTCTTATACCCGACATGACTAGTACTAGAAGAAAACTATTTTTTTTCCACAATGTCAATTTCTTCACCAGAAATATATTTTTTGTCCCTGGCTCCTTCCTCTTCTTGAATATTTGAAGCGACTTCGTCATCCATCTGCCAACTTAAATTTCATGAAATTCTGACAACGACTCCGTTATATTTTCAGATGCGATGCATAGGCACAGCCTTAACGCATCTGGCTTGCATGGGAATTTATTTTTTATCATTTAGGCTTTGGCTTTTTGCCCGTCACGCGAGAAAAAACCTAGATTTTTTTTGAAGCCAGAAAGAGGCTTACGCATCATATTTTTATTACTTTTTAGCATTAGTGTGCTCTTTAGTATTTGCAGAATGCGCTTCTTACAGTTGCACGGTGCAAAGGACGTATTGCGTGCGCATTAACACCTGAGTCCTATACACGTGGAAACTTGCCATTAAAGTTGGCCTTACTTAATTTTTCGAGTAATGCGAGTTTAAGTGGATGAGAAATTAAGTGAAACTTTACCACTTTGTTTTAAAATGGGAACTGGAGAAAACAAAGAGGGAATTAAACTGAATTGATTCGTTTATACACTAAGGGCCGGTTGCACCAACTAAGGTTAAAATCTGAGGTTTCTGCTAACTTTGGGTAAAAATTCTAACAACAGGTTAACCTTCGGGTTAGATGCAGTATGCTTGTGTTGCACCAATACTCTTGATGAAATATCCCCGGGGTTATGGAGCCCATGTTTAACGTGCTTAAACCAAAATGGAGGACAGAAAAGGAACTAACTTTGACTGATGCTGCCAGATTGTGCATCCTGTGTGACCAGGTGGTGTACCATGCACAATTCTCTAGCTTCATGAGATGTATCTGTAGTGTCCGCTATTTTGTTTTTTCAAATAACTTAAGGTTAACCCTGCCTACTGGCTGGGTTACCGCAAAATATTTTGACCCTCTCACCTGATTGCTCCCAAACTTTCCACGAATACTTCAACAACCGAGTAAAAACATAAGTGGGTTCGCGGTCCGGAAAATATTACCTTTTTTCGTTTAAATGCAGTATTACATCTTCTCCTTGCCTATTCTTCTTCTCTTCTTCTTCTTCTTCTTCTTCTTCTTCTTCTTCTGGGTATCGATAATTCTCAATTGGCTCCTCAATTGAAAAACAGTTCGTCCGGTATTTTCAATGTTATCTATTCAAATAATATTTTGTAAGTAAAACCTGGGCGAAGCCAGTACGTATTTCAACGATATCCCAAATTATTCCATAACTTAAATATTGAAAAACATACTTTATATTCTGACCATTTGCCGATTATATTCCAAATTCGTTAAATTTTCCCCAAGAAATATTCTAAATTAAACGCTTAATAATACTCCAAAAATGTGCCAACGTATTCAAATATTTTTATTACATTGTAACAGTTTACATAAGATACATAAGCAGGTTTCCTCGATATTCCAAAGAAAATAAATATATATACAGAGTTATTCTAGTTTGCAACATATTTCAAATTACGTTATTTATCCAAAATTATTCCAACTTTCCAAATTAAGATATTCCAAATCTGCCCATATTTATCTATGGTTGTGTATTGTAGCCTATCCTTAATACGGATAATACGAGTTTGTCAACTGTCAAGAAGCATCCTTAGTTGTGTTAAAAAAGGTATAGTGCCTTAATCGGATTTGTATTATTTTCATATTGATTTTTTTTAATAAATGGAAAGTTTTAAAAGTTTTCATTCGCCTCAGTCATGTGCAAATATGAAATTTTCACCGAATCATCCCTCGTCACGTATGCTAGGGTGCTTCCCTCTAGCGTCGTTTCGTTTTTTTGATACTTATCTAATTGCCTTTTTCGTGTCATTTCGCCATTATTGAATTTTGCCATGTTAGCTTTTCATCGATTTTTTTTTGGGGGGGGAAGGTTTTTCTCTAACGTCCGTCGCTGGCCATTAGATGCAATCGCCTTAATGATGTTTGCATTAATGCTCATTAAAATCATTTCGATCGAAGGAATGACGTAACGATAGTTCCTCTTTGACGCGGATATATCAGCCGAGTGGACGATTTATAATGGTATGAACGCATAAATTCGTGGGCTGCACTTTTTTCAAGTTGCACGCCAGTTTTTCTTGGCGTCTGAACGAATCTTATTTGAAAAAATGTGCTTAGCGTAGCAGTTTAAGCACGTGTGGCTACATGCAAACACGTGTTTTTATTGGCATATTCATTACTTTTTATTGGCACTTGCCTGGAATCTGTTATCCATTATCCGGGACTGTATAGGATTAATCGTGGTTAGCGAAGCGTATATGTAGGTTTTAAAAAAAGTTGAAAATTTCGTGCATTTTTTACGCCTTGGGTTCGATGGTTCCAGCTGTTTTTATTTTGTCGGTATATTTGCATGATCCGTTTTCAAAAATGTGCCAATTTATTGGGAGAATTAGTACACCTTGTCCCATTAAAAAACTGGTGTCATTTAGCTCGCTCTGGGAGATTTCAGGTGGACAAATGTTTGAGACATGAAATCCGAGGACAAGTACTATCGGAAAATAATGGGTGCAGACAGTCGAAACCATTTTGTCGTGTTTAGGTCGCGAAATTGTGTTAACGGGAAGAAATTTTAGCCCCAAAAAAATGTCATATGGTGCAGCGAGCGAGTGATGCGCAATGATTTTGGTGATTTTCACATGCAACACTGGACATATTTTTTTTTTGTAAAAAATGTAAAAAAAATCATTTTATAGATATTCTAGAAATTGTAGAAAACAATGTTTTTATTTTTATGAAAAAATTACTGTATACAGTAAAAAATTCTGTACTGTATACCATGATTTACATCTAAATATCTAAAATAGAAAACGCGTTCAACTTGTTTGTCACTGGCTGGGTGGGTTTGTTTGTTTGTTCCTTCGTTGTATGGCCATTCGAAAACGACGTTTTCGTCTAGCGCATAGGAGGGCGTGCATTTCGAAGACGCCCCTTTCGAATTGCCCCTGATGACGGAAAACCTCGTCCTATGGGAAATTGACCCTCTGGTTTGTAAAGAATTAACAAACAAATATATTGTACACCTTCAACATTTGCGTATGCATACAATCCACTCATTAATTCACTTTGAAATGTCTTTATTAGAAATATATTTTAATGATATTTATAAATTTATAATTGTCGGTAATAATTGTTTTGTATTTCACCTTATTACGCAAAGAATATATTTGTACACGTAAAAATATACGAAACGAGAAAACGTGTTGAGTCAACTTCGACTCAGAATTCAGGAAATGTGCTTTGGATGTGGGTTTTTTTTGTTAATGAAATGTGTAACATGATTTTCTCTGTATCCTGACATCATGCTTGCGTGGTTGCAGCATAATTAAGACTGTATGAATAGTAAACAAATTAACTAACCGTGCAAATAATTCCAAACTTTAGTTTCCTTATTGACTGCACTGATAATTATGATCGTGTTATTCAAAAGCAAACATGTTATTTCTTTTCAATTTTATTTCCACCGCCGCGCTAAGAGCATATTGTAAAAATAACCTCACTTTCTCCCGGGGTTGTCCTTGAAGTTTAAAATGTTTTCTGCACTAATAGTTTTTTTTTTTTTTTTGCGAAAAGAATAATAACCTGGTAGTAAATTACAACAATTTACAGAAACTGTACTCGAACAGAAGCTTTACGAAAAAGGACTTTTGGCAGTTATGAAGTCACGTGTGCAAAATTGACACCCTTATGGCGAATTTGATGGGGCCAAAAAATCTGCACTAGTGTAAGTTACAAGGTGAGGCATAAGTCTGTAAAGTCTTTTTTGCGCCTGCTGCCTGCAATACTGCCGATTATGTAGACTAATGCCTCACCTTGTAGCCTGCACTATAGTGCAGATTTTATGGCCCAATCAAATTCGCCATTAGTTGATATAAAACATTCACTCAAGGTGTCGCTGTAAGCGTGAATTGTACATGAAAATATACTAAGGATACTTTCTGTACATGAAAATATACTAAGGATACTTTTAACATGTTTTTTTCTGAATATTTTCGAGTGAGTGTACAGTATTTTTAAAACATAGAGCAAATTAGTTTTATAAGGTCAATGTTTAGCGTGTTTTTGGACATTCATCGCCTATTTCGATCAAAATCGCTGGAACCAACGTGATCGAATTAAGCGGCTTTCACTGTATGCGCTCGTATAAAAACTTCTGCAAATGTTACTTCAGGTAAATTTCGATGTAGGAAGCAGCGAGCCATGGTGTGGCGCCACAGTGCAGGGCCGTCTTAACCCATGGTAGGGCCCCAAGGCTTCAGGCTTCTTTGGGCCCCTCGAACACCCCCCCCCCCCTC
>JAQGBX010006530.1:0-12370 GCA_034698745.1 Megaphyllum sjaelandicum
CCGAGGTTAACCCTGCCTACTGGCTGGGTTAACCTTTCTCTTCATTTTTAACCTAACCCGTGCGTGTGCAACACAACGGTGGGTTAACCCTGGGTTATTCTTAACCTCTGTTGGTGCAACCGGCCCTAATGGTTGTCCCATTCTTAAACCAGGTAGCATGTCGATTCGCGCACGTGACCTCTATAGGTTGCCGAAGTATTGTTCGTAATGCTTCTGTCTGAGTGATCCTAATGTCCGCATTAAGTTTTCTAGCAAGTTTGGATTTACATGTACTTCGACGAATCCCTCGATTTGACGAATCGACACGAGGCATTTACCGAAAGAAAACTGACGAAGATTCAAATTTTTTCCCATTTTGTTGTATCGGTTTCCATCACTCATGAATTTTTTCCAGGCGATTTTTGAGAATCTCCAAAAGAGCAGCGTGGATATATATGTAGTTTAACGCTAGTTCGGAAAATACCGTTCAAAGTTTTTGAATCCATTTTTATTATTCGTTAGATTTATTATGTTAAATACAGTTCATTTTTCATAAAAAAAGTCTGGATTTCCGAAAAGCCTCTCAAAATTCCCTCTAATCTGTTTACCGTTCGGGAAAATTCAGTTTCAAAAGTTTGGACACGTTTGTTTGTTTATCGGAAGAAAACCTGAGTTTGAAAGGTGTTCACTCGACTTCCGCGAGCGTTGTTTTTTATTAGATAAAATCGTACGAAATTGAAAAAATTGAAAGAGGTTGGGATATGGCACATCCACAACAATGGAATTTAATCCTCGCCATTGTGAGCGGGGATGTTCGCTATTGCAATTCGATGAAATCCGAGTGCGGCGAATCTGCGTTAGGTCGTATTTATATAAATAATTGAGAATGCATAAAATGGCTCATATTTTATTCATGCAGTCTGAGCGGAAGAGCTCCATTTCCGTCAACGTTCCCAACTCGAGCCGGCCATTTCTACATGTCGTCGCATTACGAGCGCATTTTAATAGGATTTCGTGTCGTTATATATTTACAACTCTTTTGCATCTCATCAATTGTTAACCATCTAACGGCTGATTTTTTGACACGTTTAAACCCCCCGGTTGATCTTTCGCATTTATTTCCTCCCTCGAAGGCCACTTCTTTTCTTCTTCTTTTTTTTTTTTGCTTCACGCAGCTGAATTTGATTGTTCCACTGCCTGGGTTTTGGATTTCTTATAGGCTTTTATGCATGAAATTGGGAGGGATTGCTAGCTGCTTGGATTTTTTTTCCCGCAACCTCTGCCTTAATCTTCCCCTTGGCTTGCTTTTAGGGGCCATTCAAAAAGGACGTCCTCATGTAAAGGGTAGGGGGATAGGTTCAGTCACGGATGCAATGTGGATAGGGGAAGGGAGGGGGTTATGACCAACTCGGACGTCCACTTTAAAAAATGTCAAATCAGTTCCCAGAGTAAAAGGGAAATTGAGCGCAATATCGCATAGGTGGGCTATAAATTGCAAAAGTCAGTAAACTGGGTACCCCAGTCCTGCATGGAAAACCTGGAGAAGTCAGAGAACTTAAAAAGCGCAGGGTCCAGCTGCTAACTTCAAAATTTTCCAGTACAAATTGGCAAAAAATTTCATTTTTCTTTGACCGACTCGCAAAAATTTCAACCTGTTCCCCACGACATCTTTCACAACTTTTTTCCATTTCTTCCCGAGGACAAATTTGGAACGTTCTCCACGTTTTCCCAATTACAAATCGTCAACATTTTCAACTATTTTCGAGTGCAGATTCGTAACATTTTCAATAGTTTCCGAGGAGAAATTTGACAAATTTCCAACGGTATCATTCTAAGGACAAATTGACAAAATTCTCAGCGTTTTCAGAGTACAAGATTGACGTTTTCCGAGTACAAATTTGCCAAACTTTCAAAATTCTCCGAATACAAATAAAGTTTCAGGGTAGGGGGAGGCCAATTTTGGGGAAATTTTGCGGTCGCCTTTTTTGATTGGCCTCTTGTTTTTCCTCTTTGATAGTTAACTTGAACCATTCCTGCATAGCGCGTTATAGCGGCGATCAAACGGAACAAGAATGGACACGAGGAAGGGAAGAAGCGTGGATAAACCACTTGTAGTGAAGTGACCATGCTTACTTTTAAAGGCAGATGAAATTTGAATCTCATTATGGTTGCATTGTAAACAAACAAAAAGAAACATAAGAATGGACAAGAGGAAGGGAAGGAGTGTGAAGAACCCTTTGTCGTTATTGTACTGATGTGGTCATGCTAATGTATCTTTTCATGGCTGCTGAAATTTAAATCTCATTAAGGTTAGCCGATACTGTATCTGTATTGTACTGAAATGACCATGTTCACTTTTCATGGCACGGAAATTTGAATCTTCCCGAAGCTAGTGAATAATAAACAAGCATTGTCATTATGAAATTGTTGGAGAATTTCATGTAAAATTGGACCTTCATGTATGTATGTATTGCTAATCATGGTGACCCATTAACTACTTGTATATCCTCCTGCTGGCAGGTTGCGAAGTAAACATACATGTACATGTAGTGACGTTAAAAGAAGAAAGACGTATACACTGTCGCTTAGGCTAAAGTTGAGTCCTCGTTGTTTAAGGTCGCACTTTCTAATAGCTGTGAATGTCCGAATCGATCATGCAGTTTGCTTTTTTTCCCGCGTTTTGCTCCACGTTTTTCGTTAAGGGTATGGGTGGCGCCACTGTTGCCATCGGTAGTCATGCGATTAAGCTACACAGCTTTACATAAATCCTACATTTTGTATTTTTGGTTTCATGTTAGTGGTCCATTCTCTATGATGGTTTTCGAAAACAAATTGTCCATTGCGATTGGAGATTTTCACATTTTTCTAAAACATTTCTCACGCATTAATTTTGAATAAATTAAAACCTTCATTTAAATTTAAACAGAACCATTGCGGAGATACAGTAGCCTACATGAAACTAATACAAATGTTTTGAAGTTATTTAAAATTACGCGTGAAAAATGTATGTGAAATCCGCAAATTTGCTTTCCATAAAAAAATAAAAGTAAAAGGGAAAAAATTGTAAGCCCTATATGTTCACTTATAGTACCCTTTTAAGGTTTTGGTTGTTTTGCAAATTCCTAAACAGATGACGTTCTAATGAGTTTGGCTTTTCACTATTGGCAAATTCAATGCCGTAATGAATGCCGGTATTTCAAATCTGCGTGAATTCCATTAATTCTCGATTAGCATCTTTGGTGATTAACGATAGAGAAAACTGATGGATAATTAGCCAACGTTTAGTAGGTACCGTTTAAAAAAAATATTGCAAGAGTCGTTAGTGATTTCAGTTTTTCTTGGTACTTAAAAAAATGTCAGTTGGTTGCCTTTAGTCGATAAAACACCCCTTTTTTCATAGCCTTTGCTTGGAATCAATGTTATCTAACCTAAGTCGGCCATTGTAACAAATAGAATTTTTCTGTTCTTTAGATTTTTTTTTCTAAGTTGGATCAGTGCGAATTTAATTTGGACGTTTCCTGGAGTGAAATATGTTATCTATATTATGTAAAGGTGTTTTATTTGGTATTTTCACATTGCTTGGAACGCTACTGTGAAAGTAAATAACTCGCATCGTAGTCAACTTATAGACTATAGTTGATGGCATTAGAGGTACATGTACATGGTAAAACTTCTGAAGTAGATGTAGTGGGCTATGCTGTTGCATTTGATCAGTTGAAGTTACGTTTTTCCGTCAATTTTTTCTTCTTATTCCTCCATAATGCATTTTTTTTTGCGTCGTAGTGGTCTGTATGCGGGTCAAAAAATCAATATGTCTGACCGTTGCATATGGAAATCTAAAGCTTTTCTTTCTTCTTTTATTATTTTTTTGTGGGTAAAATATCGAACTTTTTTTTCATATGAATATGACTGGAATGGCAACCATGTGAATTTTTAGTATCATTTCGTGCCATTGGACTTTCCGAGAAAACCTTCAACATAGAAATGCACTTTGGGAGATGCTCCTTTTTCGTGTTTGTTTGGTTTCATTGAATGACCACTTGAAATGAAAAGTGAGTCTGGATATTTAGCGAATTTATTATCCGGGGATGGGTTTGCTCGCCATCATTTTTTACTCATCGATAATGCATTATGCTGGACAGTTTGCCGTATTTTTTTTAGATCGTTTTTGAAACACATGAAAATGTATTTGCTTTGTCTCGTCTTCAATACATTGTTAAACGGAAATATTATCGTGTTTTTTATACAGGAAATGTATTCGCAAATACCTGTTTGCAGCACTATATATTTATTGCGAGTTTTTTCTGACTATTATACTATTTTTCAACACTTTTTACGGTTTTGTGAACTTTTCGTTTTTATACAAAATGGAAACTCGCTTGCATGCATCGATCGATAATATACTGTAAAACACGTTTTCTGCAACAACAAACAAAAATCATTTTTAATTTAGTAATTTTATCGGAAAATCCAGCTCTGTAAATAATCATTTATCTCGAAACTCATGAAATTTACGTTTTAATAAATTATTGGAGGTAAAGTCTAAGAACTGAGAAGAAAAATTCAATTAAAACGGCAAATCTCGTTATTTCGACGGAATCATTAAAGTAGTTTGAATAAAGTAGTTTAAATACTGCTGCGATATTGTAATATGATGATGCATGTCTAAACATCATGATGCTTTTAGAAAACCTTTTAGTTCGTCTGGAAAGTAATTAACTTTTTCATTCAAATTTAGAAAATTGTTATTTTACATTTCTCGGAATCTCTAAAGTTCTAATGCGTGACTACATTCCTGAAAAAGTGCGGATAAAGTAAACAAATTGACAGTGCAATATTGCGTTTTCGAGAGATGTGGAATACAATTTTACAGGAATGTTCCCCTTCAGTTTAATTATTACTATGATCGAAAACTACTCAGAAGTTTTGTTCGTGACAAAACCTTTTAACTGGGTCATTTTTATTGGGATGAAATGTGAGGAGTGGCGCCATCTATTTTGCACGATAAGATAGCTATACAAGTTTAGCTCGCATGAAGTTTTCAACTCATTACTTCTTCATGTTCGCTCATTATCTATACCTTATTGGAGGAAGGTATTTTTCGGTTTTATATGAGGTGTAATTAAGCGTGGACGACCACGAGCAACTCTTTTCGTAAATTCCATTCTTGGACCACAAGAAGCGATGTTGAGTCGTAAAAAGGAGCTAGGCATTTGTCGATATGGCAGTCGTTCATTTCGACTCCTTTATACCATAGATTACTTCTTTCCAATTTTGCCAATATTGGGTCGTATCTCACGCAGCTGCGGTCACTTAAATTAATGAATTTTCTCGAAATTACTCGCCCGTTTCGTTCTTAATGCCATGTACATTTTCCGGTTTTGATCCCGACCATGTTTATTGGATTTCTGCGTTATTACCATTCCTCGAAGTTGAAAACTGGGCGATTAGAATGGCTATATCCATATTGAGCGGAAGTTCTCCAGGAAAAAATGTG
This sequence comes from Megaphyllum sjaelandicum, assembly GCA_034698745.1. Taxonomy (NCBI): domain Eukaryota; kingdom Metazoa; phylum Arthropoda; class Diplopoda; order Julida; family Julidae; genus Megaphyllum; species Megaphyllum sjaelandicum. Next base: position 5,477 of record JAQGBX010006530.1, read on the forward strand.
CATTTTGCCAATTTCGTTCTAAGCGATGTTTTCCGCGTAGATATTAGAAAATCGCTTCTGGATTGCTGACATTTCATCTTTGGTCTGTGCATGGAATACCTGGAATTTTCAGACGAGGTTACCTTTTATTAAATAGTCATTTTTGCAGTAAACTGAGTAAACCTGAAGTATGCATGTAGTTTTTTATGAAAGGAGGTTTGTAACCTCCTTTAATGCAAGCGCATGAACATAATGTAGACGCACTTATGCGTTTTATGTTTATAAACATGGCTGACCAATGATGCAAATTATTTTCTGCGTTTAAAGTAGACCAAGTCTCTTCCATAAATTTTCATTTGGTAATGGACTAGTTTTCATATGAGTTGCCCGCAATGAAATGAATGCGGAGCCATAGTAACTGGTCGTTGAATTGTAAAACGAGATTCCTCTTGAAGAGGGCGCCATTACAGGAGGAATTTTTAGTGAAAAATATGCTACTTTTAATAAACGTAAAATGGTTGAGCCATTTGAAGTTATAGCCGCTGGCCTGCTTAACCAGTATGAAATGCTTTTCTCCTTAAGTTCAAGATGCATTTTCCAGAAGATGGCACAGTTGGGCAATGCACTAGTCTTCGACTGTGTTAATTCTGAAGTAGGATTTTGGCGCCACCTGCGGTGGGCTCAAATATTTCGGGGGATTTTTTGTATCTTCCATCGTATTTCTGTTGATTGCAATGAAAAAAATATATAATGCGATTTAGACGAAATTGATCCGAGCATGGAGAATTCACCCCTTGATACTACATTCCTGTTCATCGATCAAATTTAACCAGCAGTAGTGCATCACGGCAATCGATGAACGATGCCACAGAGGAAAACAATTTTCGAGACACACTGCAATAAACCAGTCATGCATTTCAGCTATTTTTGGAGACAGTATGGACAATTCAGAGAGGTTCACAACGTCATGTTTTTGGTATACATTGGAACCTTTTTAAGACGAACTCTCTTAAAGAGAATTCCTTATAGTACGTACGAACTAATTTACACTCCCCGTCCTAGGGTAAAACATGAAATGATGTTATTTTCGTCTTGGAAGACGAAATCGAAATCGACATAATACGAATATTTGGAATTACACGATGGAATTACACGGATAGCACATTTTTTTTTAATTTTTAGCATTCGCGCCACATTTTGTTAAAGCGAATCCAAGACTTCTCGACTTAATATCGAGAAAAGAATGATAAATCTTCATAACTGGTTACTTTAAGTAAAATACATTTTAGTTGTAATATGAATATTCTGTAATATAGCATACAGTAAAGTGCAAGTGCATGTTTAATATTATAACGTTTAGTTATACATGTAATTGTTGAAATGATGATTTTTTGTTGACTTCTAATTACACGGACAACGGTTTAAACTACTAACTTGTGACGTCCCTTGGACTTCGTCTTAAAGATGTTACACCGTACATGTAATGTGCCCTATTTCTATATCGTATTTATATCTGAGCCTCAGGGTTAGTTCATTCATGGAGGACAGCTTTAAGATTTATTGCTACGCAACAATTCCTGCGGGCATTCCGTTATCCGTTTTTTCTTCTTCTGTCTCTAAAAACACCATCGAACCAACACGTTTTTATAAGGCGTTTAAGTTAAGGCTAAACGTTTTTTGTTGTTCAGATTTATCCGCGTGCTATTGTTTGCTGATTTTCTTATACTTTAATTTTAGATTGGGGACCTGTTGTGCCATGTTCAGTTGCGAGAGTGGCATACGTTATAGATAACTTTAATTGCGTAATGGTTGCAACCGATGTCGCTCTTGAATGAAATCCGGAGATGTTGTGGGTAAGAAAAGAGGCGAGAAGCGGAAAAAAAAGCTAAAAACAAGGTTTTTAATTAAAAAGCGGTGGCGTGTAGCAGGTGTTTGCCTACTTTAAAAACCGAACTCATTTTCGGCGTATTTAATGAGCGTCTTGCATCAATGTAAGAGGATTAGCTTCGCTGTTGAAATCCACCTTTTTTGCAATGGCATAGCACTATGCGAGTCGCTAGTATGTCGATCGCTGTTTTCCATTCCTTCCGTGAGATGGCGCAACATTGGGACCCTACGCACAGTATACGTAATACTTTGTATAAGCATAGTAAAACCTGTTAAAAATGACCACCAAATAAAATGGCAATGTTGGTAACTGTACACAGGTGATCACTATACAAAGAATGCCTGAATTAAATTAAAATGAACATGTACACTGTACTTGTACATTGGGACTGTAATACATGTAGTAAAAAACCACCAAAACCAAAAACGTACAGAATCATCATGTCCATGTGCATTAGGCTACATACAGTATATTAATTACCTTACTAGCCGGAAGGCCCGGCTTTGCCCGGGCTGAACTACGAATCGATACGCCGGTAAAGCCCACCATTGCCCGGTGAAAATTAAAGAAATCATAAACATTGACCTGGGTAATGTCGTCCTTTTTGAATTACCCCTAAGTCACACGCACGTCTTTTTGAATGACTCCTTGCTAAGCCACACACATGTCCTTTTTGAACGGCCCTTAAGTCAAACGCACGTCCTTTTTGAATGGCCCATGCCCACAAACACGACCACCCACACGTTTTCTATTTTATGTATTAGATTACACATTTGTTGAAGTTTTTTTAAAGAAAAAAAAATACCAAGTTTTCCTTTTTTTAAATGCTTTTTGCTTGTTATGGTCATGTGTTCAGTGATTTTTTCGATCTGAATAACATGATTGGCTGAATTATTTGAGAACCACTGGTGTTAAAGCAGGATGTAAGGTGACTCATCCGTTATCTGGCCACTTTATAAGGTGCATTGGTAATGTAAAAATTGCAAAGAAACAGCCCACACTGGTCACTGTACACAATAGACAGATTGTCACTATATACGGAGAATTTTTATGGAAGAAATGTTCGCTAGAAAAAACAAAACACTAAAAAATGGTCAACATAAACAGGTGGTCACTTTTCCATGTTTTACTGTATACTCGATACAAATCAAAGTCTATTCACAAAATATGAAAAGGAATGGACAGGATTAATATCAAAACAACACTTATATAGCCAACCTATACTGTGCAGGGGTAAATTTTCAGATATTCAACCTCCCAAATAAAACCAGAGCAATTTCTGCAAAATTCATAACTATATAGAGAGAAGTCAGTATAAAGCACTTATTATAACCCTGAATACTAAGTAATGCATGCAGCTAGGGGTCAATGGGACGGGTGTCGTCTACGGGCCGCGCGCTTCCCCCTGGCGGTGGAGGGGCATCATCCTATCGATCAAAAACCACGCCCTCCAGCGGCGCAACCGCAACAATTTCATTCGCCTTTTTATTATTATTTTATTACCGTAACAAAGCGCCACATATTAATACGACTTAATTGTCGCCGCGGCTTCCGTCACCCACCCACTCACCCCTCCCTCGCGCGCGAGGGGTGTAGCCTTTGACCTCACTCTGGGCGAGCGTTGACGACGGTGCTCCCGCAAGGGGGCGCTCCTTTCGCGGGGACCTAGAGGGGGCGCTGTACGACCAAGTCGAACGTCCGAGATATTAACCCACCCTCACATCGGGAGATCAACCACCCCCACCCCTTTCCTCACCCTTTTGGAATTCGGGGGTTGTTGTTCATGGCGTTGGGAATTTGGAAAGTTTTCGTGGAAAGAATTGCGGAAACAACTTCAGATTTAAACAATATACTCGGAAATACGTGAAGAGTTATAGATTTTGATCCATCCTCTTTTCTGCATGCTGCAGCATGGCTTAAAATTTCGTATATATACTTACGATTTTTTTAAAAAAAACAACAAACTATGAATTAAAAAAAAAAAAAAAAATGGGGGAAAAAATTCGAAATCGTAATATTTATTTCACGGAGGTATTCGCATGTTTCCATGTTTATAACATACGAGATTTCAAAAAGCCCCGAACTTTTTGAATACATTTTCTACGTATAATTGCCACATAATAATAGCCAGAATATCGATCTCAGAACATAGAAAAAAAGATCGAAAGCGATCTTGACACCCTGAAATCGAAATTGATGTTCCTGCTGATCAGCATGTACATTTTACTGTTTCTCCTCATCTAAATCTTACTGCTGAATGTACGTGTATACATGTATACATTCGTTATAAAGCTTTGATGTACAGTAAAACCTGGAAAAGTGACCACCTTTGAATGGTGACCACCTGTTTATGTTGGCCACTTTTTAGTGCATTGTTTTTTCTAGTGTACATTTCCTTCGCAAAAATTCTCCGTATAGCGACCAGTGACCACCTATCTAATGTGTACAGTGACCAGTGTGTGTCGTCTTCTTTGCAATTTTTACATTGAAAATGTACCTTCAAAAGTGACCAGATTACAAATCAGTCACGTTACATCTTGCTTTAACCCTTGGACATGATGATTCTGTACTTTTTTGCTTTTGTGGCTAGTACGTGTATTACAGTCTACATGTTCATTATTTTAATTTAATTCAGGCATTCTTTGTATAGTGACCACCTGTGTACAGTGATTAACTGAGCATTTTTTTGGTGGTCACAATTAACAGGTTTCACTGTACCAGTGTTCGAACTCATTCAAAAGCTTGGTTCACAACTCAGTTCCTCATACTCGAGGTTTGTCTAGTCTGTCAGACAAAGCTGTGGGTCGTGTCCGAATTACAGAGCATCTGAGAGCGATGTACAATATACCAAAAAATCTCCATTCCAAGTAGAAAAAACTTATTATCTTCCCGTTAAGATAAACTTTAATGAAATTAAAACAAAACGCCATCACCCATCACTCGTCCGAACCGCTCTAGGGCTCAAAAGAGCTTTCGGTTCGATGACATCGGCCAGCCCAATCTTCCGTTATTCCGAAATTAGCCGAAATTCCCGATGACCCTCTTTGGCGGAACCGGCCAGCAGGAAAAAAGCGTTCGGCAAGTGCAGTGCACCTTGAGTGCAATTTTGTGGCGTGCGTTGGAGCGCTTTCAGACGAATGGCCAGTGCGCATGCGCCAACCTCTTAGTAACCCAATTTTCAACGACTGCACGCAAGAGTTGGTCTATGCTCGGCTAGCACACTTCAGTGTGCGTGCAAGTCCCGCCATAAGCTGGTTGGGATTAAAATTCACCTGGATTACGGAAGGAAGGAGCATACCTGATAGCGGAGCGCCGTGCAACACAAGACGCTGAACCGTTGGCAGCCATGTGCCAAAGTCGGTTAAGATTTTCACCTGCAGAAAACTCACTTTTGCATCGTATATCGTGAACTATGAGATTTAAACGTGCTATACGATGTTGTGACTGATAAGAATTGTGTCACCTTACTCATTGTTGGATATATATACCAGTGACAAACCGAGTTTGGAATACTGTTACCTTCGATAGGATGAGAAGATGTGCTTAAGACCCAAATCAGCGTTTAAGTGCCGATTAAGCTGAGGTTAAAGCAGCGTCACTGATGGAAGGGTTTACCAGGTAATAAAACCGCTAAGAATCCGTTTTTTTTTTGGTTCAGAAACCCAAAGTCATGAACGTCGGGCAGAAGCGTGTAAACGAGCTAAATAAACACTGACCCATTTCTTAAGCGTGGAAATAATCGGAAAATTGCATTTTTTGAAACTGTTCGGCTTTTAAGGAGGAAGACCAAAAGCATCCACCCCTTCCCCCCATGCAAATATATCTACCTTTTGATCTGTTGAATTCCCAATAAAATATAGAATAATGCCGATTAATAAACTCGACTGCATCAAATAAGAGATAACAAAGAGCTTTTGTTTCTATATTTATGCTGCTTATGGTTTTTCGTAATCTCCAAAAACGAAATTGATGAAAAAAAACCGTACATTTATAAAATGTGAAAATTTAATTATACTGTATGTCACTGTCACTAAATGATCAAATAAGTATTTGCAGACTTCAGAATCTTCCTCGATATTGTTTTAAAAGCTAAATTAAAATTTAAAATGTCAATGAAAATAATTCTAAATTTGTGATTTCGAATGAAAGTATATATTGGAAAGGCAATTGTTTAATCAACTATTATTCAACTGATAATAGAGCGATTGCTAATAACCAAGACTTGGTTGAAGATTGCCTTAATCGGCGATTAGTGCAAAACGACTTTTTCTCAAATACAGGCGGCAATACTGCATATGGTAAAGAAATTAAAGTACAAGCGCATATAATCTGTAAATGTTCTGCGCGTGTTTACCGTTTTGACGTGCAATTTATTAATTTATTATCCTTTTCTTAAGGTCATATATGAGCACGATGTGCTAAATGCGTAGTACAAACAAACAACGTTCAAATGAATATTCATTTTCATACGTTTATATCATTAGATTTTGGCAACACTGCCAAATCGCTATCATGTAATTTCTCTGTATGCTATTAAATTAATGATCAATGATTAAAACTTAAATTAATCATTAATCAAATAAAACAGCTTGACTAATTAGTGATTAGTGTCATGCAAGACATTACGAAAACGATCATAGTAATTGTATTTAAATTTTAATTCCATCAATTTCCTCATAATTTCATTCATTTCATCGTAATTTCACCATACGTATTGATCGTATTCATATTTATCAAATTTAACAGTAAAATTTCCAAATGTCAGTTCATTCAGAAAGTTTGTGCACGCTAAAATGGCTCGAAAGTCAGGCGCCAAATTTATCCAATTCTTATTTATCCAATTTATCCAATTCTTATTATTATTACAAATACGTTCCTGTAGTATTACATTGCCAATTGCATAGATAAGTCTGGTCACATCAAAGTAATGCAGTAAAGAAACTCGAAAATAATACAGTAAAACCTGTTAAGAGTGACCACCAAAAAAATGCTATGTTGGTCACTGTACACAGGTGGTCACTATACAA
>JAQGBX010006531.1:0-12369 GCA_034698745.1 Megaphyllum sjaelandicum
CAAATTTTCCCACATTTTCCCCAAGTACAAATCTTCAACATATTCGCCTGTTTTCGAGTACAGATTTGTAAGAATTTTCGCAGTTTCCGAGGAGAAATGTGCAAAATTTCCAACGGATTCTGAAGTCAAATTGGCAAAGTTATTCAGAGTAAAAAATTTACGTTTTCCGAGTAAAATTTGCTAAACCTTAAAAATTTTCTGAATACGGTTTTTTAGTTTCCTACCATGGGGGACCTAATTGACCGGACACAATGTGGCCAGGGAGTAGGGGGAGTCCAATTTTGGGAAAATTTCATGGACGTCCTTTTTGAATAGCCCTTTACTGAGGGGGGGTGTTCGAGGGGCCCAAAGAAACTTGAAGCCTTGGGGCCCTACCATGGGTTAAGACGGCCCTGCAGGACCGCAGTTATTTTAAATTAAGAAATCGCCCCGTCCTCGCATTTATGCATGGACTCGTTGCTATTGTTAAAAATTACCAAGTTGGAATCATTCAAAATGTTAAGCCAAGATAGTACTTGATTGGCTTTTTCGTTTTTTTTATTCAACATTAAAACTTCCTCGCATCCTAAGGCACTTAAGAAAGGTACACCGATCTACTTTTAATGTTGATGATGACGATGATAATGAGCCTGTTTTTTATATGCTAATGATGATGATTGCTGTTTTCGTGGGAGATTATTTCATCAATCAAGAGATTACGGTCTGATCTAGTCAGGTTTAATTTATTTAGTTTTTAATTTGTAATTGCTTATTTATTACGTGCGTTATTATGTCCTTCTCTCCACTTTCATTAAGCCACTCTGAAGGGAATTTCCCCGCCGTCATTTTATACCGTCACCCTTTTTCGTAAATCACCGACCGAAATGACGAATACTATGCTTAAAATAGGGTCATATTTATAGGTGTACATATTTTCGATTCACGATTCATCGCCGTTAATCATGTTTTCCCGAGAGGAAAATTTGCATATTTTTGTCTATATTTGTTGGTTACATATCAGTATCGGAAAGAGGATATCCATTTTTAAGCTTTTCTTCTATTTTAATTCTGAAGTTCGCAGTCAGCGGTCTATATTTATTATTTACTAATTCATAAAACCTAATGCAAGTATTTACATTTACAAACCTCTAGACCTTCACGCAGATTCGAATCCCCGCAGACGAACGGCATCGCTGGAATAATGGAACTCAAACGGAAACTCTGGCACACGAAAACCAATAATGTTAATGGATAATGAATATTGTCCATGAACATTGGATGATTTGCATTCGTTAAATAGCAATTATTTTGCAGTCCCGGCACATTCCAATGACGCTAATGGTAAATGTCTCATTATAATATAGTTGAACTGACTTAGTTATAGTTTATAATTATATAGCAATCCAGAATATTACAGTTGTATTGGGCATGTTACGAATCATTTTTTCTATCCATTTGGAGATTGACCACAATTGGAATCGTGTGCCAGAGGTCATGCGTAAAAATGAGTATGAAATAATTCATGTGTTTAAAAATTTGTCTTTGTTGAGTTGTTCAATTTCTTCTGACATGAATGTCTTTGAAAAAAAGACATTGATAGATAAAGTGGCGATCAACCTGAATAATTTCTATTTTGCCAAAACCCGAAACACACTTTATAGGAATGCAATTTGATTTCCCAAACGAAATTCAGTTTTACAATATTCTGACTGAACATCAAGACTCCTTAGTTTGCATCACGCCATTGTAAAAATTCTACGTGAGAAGCGTGGATTTCGTATTCTTTTTTACGCATTTTCGTGAGTCCATCAATTATATTCGTATACATTTAGGAGAGAGACGGTGCTATTTTGAATTTTATGAAATGGTTTTCTAAATAATTCGAAATTACTTTTCCATAAAATTCAAAATGAAGGTTCGCGGTCAAAAAAGTACAATTAGTTGTACGAGTTTAGTCGACGCATATGCCGTTTTACTGCAATTGCCGTTCCAGGTAATTGTGCATTCTAGTCAGAATTTGCTATTTATTTATTTATTTATTTATTTGGATACATTTATCTATCGTTTTAATTTTTCATTTCAAGCGGCTAAGGGTACTTATCGGCGTTATTCTAGTCTTTTTAATTGCCAATCTTGAAATCGGTATTTTTGCAACATTCCGCTATAAATCAACTCATTAACTTCTACTTAATTCCTCTTCTTTGTTGCCATTCCAAATCGTCATTTTCTTGATTATCGTGCGAATCTCACTAGAGGTTGTGACCCCCATCCCCGAATCAATGACGATTAATATGCTCAATAATTCTCCCATTCATTTCTCTCGACTGCTATTAAGTCGCGTAATCAGGGCCGGGCGGAGATGCTCGGTGGCACTAGTCCTTCAGCACCACTTTTATTTATTTTATTTATTGTCGTTTTATGGAATGGATGGAACTGCGTGCCACCCTGTATTTTCTTTTCCCTCCATTGCAAGACCGAATGGGAATAGATTGGGGATCTTGATATATCCGAACGGCAATGGGTGAACCGGAAGTTATCATTGTTCCGGGTGACATCATTGTAATTTTCACGATTTAGTCAAAAATGGCCAACAGTGTTGACGTTTAAGGTCGAAGGTTATACCCTCGAGGCACTGAGAGCAATATAGCAATACATATTCCACTCTTAACCACCGTTTTTATTTAATATTGGTTAGCTTTAAGTTAATTGTGAAATCGATCAAAATTTAGATTTATTCCCACCCTTACATCCACGTACATTCCTTCGAATCGAACATTCCTCAATATTGGTACCTAATTTTATTTCCAGATCGGGAAAGATTTTATTTACACGTTTTATTTTTATTAGTCTTGCGTTTGCGGAGCATCTTTGGTTCAAGCTTTTTTTTAAGAGTACACGTACACTATCACCAAACCAAAACTAAAACGAAAAAACTGGCGTATCAAACTGTTTTTGCCAAACAAACAACTAGAAAATCAAGCTTGCAAACTAAGTTTGGCATTCCCGTCGAATGTCGGTGAGATGAAAGGTAAATTACTAATATTTTTTTGGCGGTGGCGCTGCTATCAACGCTTCGTCTGCACGATATCGATGATACAGCAGACGACTCATATCTGAAAGGTTGAATTTGATTGTCGGTCGTCTGCTGGAGTTAGTGATGTCGTCTGCGGAGTTTTGTCAATATGGTTTGTTGCAGTGTGTACGCTTAGGTTATATAAAATTAGTTTGTATAAATTTTTTATAGAAACTAGTTCACGTTGAAAGTTTGGGGTTTGTGGTTTTTTAGTTATGATTTGGTGGCTGGTGTGTACCCGACTTTATATTTATTGTGTTTTCCAAAGACGATGGACCGTTGAAGTACGACGTCACGACACGCTTCCTTCATTATTTCGCCATGTTACCTTGGTAAGTGTACGCTTTAATTCACGCGACACTTCCCTATATTTGGAGATACAGTAAACCAAGTTCAGGTAACGACTTTGTGACGTCACTACTTCAGAGGTTCTTTGTTAAAGGCTCTCTCGTACATATTTTTGATGTTTGTTTTACAATAGGCATATTTGAATATTTGTCATCCGTGCAGGACACGTACTTAAAACAAGCAGTTCAACTCGCGTTATTGAAATCGATGAATTGTTAGTGAACGAGATTGTTACGCAAGTTTGTTAAGGACAAACATGAAAAGCTACCCCAACTCCTCACTAACTAGTCATCGACGAATAATAACTAAAAATAACAGCATAAAATAATAATATTGCATCCGAAGCTATATTGAGGTTACTTTTTATCTCGCTTATACATGTAGTTTCTCTGGCTCGTACCCGAAAAATCGAGTTACGGGTCTTCTGGTCGGAGAACAAATTTAATGAAATTTGACCTCAGTAGACCTTAACGATATGAATTGCTAACCGTTTTATTTCACCCTCATGCTGTTTTCCGTGATTTGATGGCATTTTTGACCGTGCTGCGACATGCACGCCTCGTCAGATTGTATCGTGAAAGTAGGGCGAACCGTTGGCCTAATCTTTACGCACGAGCGTGCTATTCTGAAGAAAAAAATACCATCATTATATTGTAATTATATATATAAATATATATATTTGAATCAAAAAAGTCATTCTTCCTCGTATATTACCCCCCGAGCTCCCCTCCTTCCCTATCCGAGAAACTTTGTCCTAGATCTCCATCAAAATGTTCCACCATTGCAGGGTTATATGTGACTGGTGAGGAGATGTGTGGTTGCAATATCTGTAAATGTTTAGTCGAAACCTTTTGAGTATATTTCTTAGATATGCACAGATTTTTACAATTTTTATAGCAGTTCCCCGTTTAAAGACATTTCCAGAAATAACTTTTAAAAAAAAACTGATATAAAAATCCCTATACGATATAACGACCCTTGTATATCATATGATGACAGAATTATGTGTGACTTCACTGTTATTTGTGAAGTTCGATATTTTGAAAGTTCTTTTAGAATTTCTACTTAAGAAAACAACTAATGTCTTGTGATCATGTAGAAGCTCAATTGATGGACAAAATTTGACATCTATTATGCCTGTACTATACTAATAATGCTATAATAACTTCGTGGCTTATGTCTTTTTCGTTTGTTTTTCGTTTCACTTTTAATGTCTGAAAATTCTCGATCATCGAGCCTTCGAGCTCGTGTAGCGCTATCACTTAGGTGTAGATGACGAATCTTATGGGCTTTATTGTTTTTCAAACAAGAAATGTGTGCACGAACGAGGATGTAATTGCTAGTTTATGTAATTGCTGATTAAGGAGATGGACAGCAACTGATAACGAGCGCAGATTTACCACGATTCAGTAAGATGGCGGCTATGTGGCGAAACTATAAAGTTACCCAAAAAGCCGCCCCGTTAAATCTGTTGTTTTCTACTCTCATTGTACAACGTCGCGACGTGCGCGCCACCTCGCTTCGTAAATCTTAGCTTGAAATCTTGAAACTAGAAAAATCACGAGTCTTATATCTAAGACAGTTGATAACGGGTCAAGAACCGAGACTCCAATCCGTAATCGCTACTTGAAGTTTATTTAAACTGGTGCATTCTTTGATAATGTCAAATGGTATTTCCGTAGATTGCAACATTATTAAATAAGCAATTAGTATGGATTTCATTCGAAACTTAGTAGCTACTTCAAAATACTGATTAGCATTGCAATTGACAACAATTCTTCGAGTTGTTTTAATTGTTGTACCAATTATTAATGAAAATTCATATTATTAATTTACAAAAAAAAAGTTAAATTTTATAGTAGCCTATTTCCGAAATATTTCAGAGCCGTTACAAATTACGCCTCAATTATTAATTACCCATGTATGATGTTGAACCAAAAAATGTGATCGTAAATTCGACACAATTGGATAATTGTGTGGTGTTAGGATCACATCAATTGTATCATTTCTGGAAAAAAAACTTGTTGTAATGGAAAGTGAAAAGTTATAATTCTTAGTTTATTTCTTTAATTATATTATGATTGTTTCGTTCATGGGTTTCGCACAAGTTTGCAGGGCGTGGCTAAAATTCTTACCAATTAACTGTACGTGTAGCTACTCATGGTACAAGTTCAATTGTTTTTCCTGTTTTAAACCAAATTAGGGATCGCCATTTTGAACTTTCACATGCGGCGTACGTTAAATTTGACAGTATAAATTCAACCCAAATTGAAGACAGGATGCAACGTCACACTTCGCATCGTGTTACTATTAGTGTTGATTATTTTTTATGATTGTGTTGAATTTATGACCACAATTTAAATAAAGCCCATGATGAAGTTCTATTAAAAGTTCTGAAAACACATTAATAAGCGATGCGAACGGACTAATTTCAAAATTCTATTTGAAATTTGCCTTTTTTTTAAACGAGAAAAGGAAATATGTACTTTAAGATAAGATAGATGCTATATTATTATACAATATATATAGATAAATATGTTTTCTATATATATATATTTATGAATTAGAATGCCTTTGCTGTCCATTTCCGCGATCTGTAGTGGCAGATTTGCTACATTTTCTTAATTACTCTAGAGGGTTGTTCTGTAAGATACATGTGCAATAATCTCAAGTTGGTTGGATTTTTAATTGTGTGATTGTATAACCGCAACATATCAGTGTGATGAAACCAACAAATACTGTCTTTTCACCATTTTCCTGCATTGTTTGCCATCATTTTGCGTTTCTTTCCGAGTCATTTTTCAGTCAGATTTGAGCGAGTAGTGCATTTTATGGGCAAGTGCTTCAAAAAAGAAACTGCCTAATTACTAACTTGACACCACGTTGTTTTGTTTTTACATATTTCATTTTGTTTCATCTATCTTTGCATTTCTCACACCCACAAACACATTAAATATATATATATATATTCCTATACATTTTTTATTCCCTGTCCCTTGTCCCACCCTCTTTCCATGTCAATTAAAACGATTTTTTGCACCAATTTCACTGTAAAAATTGTTATCCACGTTTTTTCTCAAAAAAGCTTTTCTAGTAGCCTTTTCCCAACCACCACTTTGATGCTTCTCGTAATTTCTCGACAATTTATCACCAATAAATTCTCACGATTTGCATTGGCATTAACGTTGAATTAATTACGAAATGTTTGCGCAAATTAATTGTGCGAAGATGAACGCGATCGCGGAAAGCGTTATTTAAGACAGTCGAAAATTGAACGAACTCGTAGACGCGTATGGTTTTACAGGAAATGCTTGGACAATTGTCGAATAGTTGCGTACGTGCAACTTTGCGATTATTGTAACTAGTATATTAATCGAACTAAAATTAGGCTTGCATAACGGGATACTGTTTGCAAAATTTGTAGCACATCCAGAATAATGTTTATAAAAATTCGAAAACATGAAATGCAATAAATTGTGTTGATATGCTCCTTTTCAGGCAATTACATGTATGTTCTCCAAAATAGTCGCGAGTATGCGATAAAATTGGTTTCGAGGGGATGTAAAAGATTCGTAAAAAATTAATCTTAGAATTTGGGTTTAATTTCGAAGTATTGATTTCAATGCAATATATTGTTTCTGTCATGACCTATCTACAAACAAGCCTTTTTCAATTGTATCTGAAAATCGCGAATCATCGATCTACAATTTTGTCGTTTCTTTCCACCATAAACATCCAGAAACATGTCTATTTTCTCAAAAATAAAATGTTATTTGCCATTTCATTCATCATTATTTTGTACACGTGTTACATATATATGCATATACTTAATTCACCGAAGAACAGGATGAACCTTTCATGTCTTCTTTGTTTATATACTTTTTATTTTTCACCCTCCAACTGATGACATATATAAACGTGAAGTACGATTTCCAGTTTAAAACGAGCTAAATTCGCGAGCGTTCTAGCCTTAGATTTCGCATTATCAACATTTGGGATGGCAATATCCAAACATTGAATCAATTCTTGTGAACACGCAGTATTGAATGACTCGTAATTCTATTGATATTTAAATCATATTCATCGCCATATTTTTTATTGTTGTCATTTTCGTCATCAGGGTCATCCTCATCAACTCCCTATTTTTTCGCCTCGTATTCTTTTGAATTCTCCAAATTTCCTTTAGCAACACCTTATTAACGCCCATTGAAATCAGTAGAGAAACGTAGATGAAGCAAAATAGATTTCATTGTCGTATACAAATATTATTGCACTTAACGAAAACTGAGAAACGAAAATGCAACAAAATCTTTAAAAAAAAATAGATGGAAGAGCTTCGAAGAAACAATAAATGCGATAATCATCGTATCTAGTGCTGTAGCTCGTAATGTCGTTACCTAAACTGTATTTGAACTAGAAGATACTAAATGATTTCCAGCGCTTCTGTCTAATCGTTAGGCTTCATTTGTTTTTCGTCTAAACTGGCTACTAGGGACCAAGCAGCAATTTTACAGCAGACGTTTCATCATTTTGGCTTTTCATTAAGCGAAATCGAGATTATTTAATACTCGCTAACCCGCGTGAGTTCCCAAAAGTTTCTCGCAGATTTGTTATTTTTTGCGAATATTGCATTTTTCCAACCCACCGAAATCCTCATTTTCCCAAATTCAAACTGCTTTCTGCGGTATACTGCATGTATTTCAAATGCTTTTTTCTACCTCCATTCAATCTTCATTGTCAAGTTTCACGGAAGTGATTTTGTCTTCTAGTTCAATCCAACGTGCGTTTTTGTGCACGATATTTGCGTTTTTGATTTTCAAAAGATGGTAAAATGCTAATTCGGCGGCCGGCGTCAAAGAAATTCTACCGACGGACTCATTTTTATTTCTGTTCCATTTTATATATAAAATAAGGGCATTTTCAAATTAGTCATCAACTTATGCAACTGTATCTGTTAGACACACAATGTAAGATACTGTGAAATAAATTGGGAAAAAATGGCACAAGTTTTCTCGTTGTCTCCGCCTGGATCTTATTGATTTTTTTCCTATTTAATTTCGCAATTATGAAAACTGTTCGCTCGTGTTTTTGTCGCTGTTATTAAGGTACGATTAAACGAGGGATTTCTGCCGTCGGGACCACTTGCCCTCACGCTTTCGTGGAAGCACACGACGAGTTTGCAGCGAAAGTTACATTATTTTTAATAAATTATTCAACGAAAACAAATGTTAATAATTGACATATTTCTCAAAAGATTATTTGAGCGCACTTTGTCTCGCTTATAAGAAGTCGTAATTGGACGTTGGCATGGCCGCCTTTTTTTCTTGATGTCATTTACAACTGAGTCGAAGTTTATTTAATTGGGGATATAAGACCATGCATCATTTATTAAAAAAAAATTTTCTTTTCGCTTATTCCTCGAGGTGTCCAGGTTTCTATTCATTAATTTTAGACAACGCGTGCCGCGTACTCGCAACTTTTATTTTTAACAGCTGTAATACAATTTACAATTTTATTTCCCTTTAGCTCGAACAATTATAATTATACTTTTACTTTGCCGCAACTCTTGCTTTTTAAGCTCTTTCGCCTTGTAATGTGAAAATAATAAAAAGCCGCGCATAAAATTGACAGTTGGGCTAAGGTTAAATAGTTCAATCTTGGAACATAACCATTTCCTCAATTTTTGCATACATAAGAGATTACGTTCTACATTTCTCGTAAAACTATAGCTTGGGCTCTGGAAAGGTTACTGAAATTCCAACCCTCGAGTATCAGTTTTAAGAAATACATTTTATCTCAATTACGCAATGTATATACAGTGTACATGCATGCATGCCAACGCTTTGCTGATTTCTCTTTAAATTACATGCATGTGATTCAAACAGATTTCGTTCTTAGCTACAAGATATGTGAAAAATTTATTACAGCTCTAGCATTGTAACGTGAGCAATGAAATACAAATCATCATTACGGGAGATTCCATAAATCAAAGATCCATTTCACGGTAAGTAAGAAGATGCCTTTCACTGTTTAAAAATGTATTTATCGTATTCTTCAAGTTTTAAGATTTGCTATTCAGTTTTGAATAAACATATAAACAGAATTACAGGATTTCTAATATTTTCTGCCAGACATCAACACGATTTCCTGGAAACTTATCGATATAACAGGTGAACTCAACCAGATTCTTTACGAATTTGAAAAATTCCCTTAAATCGAAATGGATGAACCAATGAATGCTTTCCTTTTACACACGTGACTTCACGACTGCTGAAAGCGTCATTCGTAAAGCTGCTAAGCACCCCATAGTGTTTGATACACAGTGTATACATGTATACGCTTATACTGTTTATGGTTTCCAGCAATTGGTAAATTTATGGTTTTAAAATTTATCGCCTTTCACGGAATATATTATGTGTCGATACTTTTTATGATTGTTTTGATGGCCGGTTATTTGCCTTTTTTTTTCCAGAAAAGGTGGTGATATAAATACACGAAGAAAAAGGTGCTAAGAAATCATTTCATTCCGCCAACAGTCAAAAGCTGTTTAAATCCTTTGCGTCCAGGCATTTGCGAGTGAGTATATGAAAAAAAAGAGTTCTGTACGGACGAAACGGATTAGGGAAGAAACGATCGCATTTGCGACGTGCAAGCACATCTTTGAGGGTTTATCGATGGCCTGTTTGCCATATCCAAACGTCTCAAAACGGCATATTTTCACCGACTATACGACTCAGCGTGCAATTTGCTCGAAAGTTTTTCCTCACGTGGTAACGACGTCTTCGTGCCACCAATGATCAAGCGTTCATCGTAGGCTTTTTTAATGGTTTTAGCCTTTATTGACGAAACTGTAAATTTCCCATTACGTATTCTCAATGCGTAAATCATCATTTTCAGCTCCATCTTTTTTGCCAAACCATTCTTAGATGACTAGGATTGTATGCGTAGGACTATCGCATTTAGGTTCGCAAAGATGGTTCTCGGTTTGGGGATGATCGAGCGAAGTTACACAATTTGAATAGGACACTTGCGGATATTTTGGTTTACTGTAGGTCTTCTTGCTGTACCCTATTGCGAGCAAAGATGTTTAATAGAAACTATTGAGGTCGAAAACAAAACGTGGCCAAATGGAGAGGCATGAAATTATTTTTCCATAATTTTGTGGTACAACAAAGAAACAATTTGCAGAAAATCACGTTGGATTTACTATATTAAATTTATCAGCCTTTTTAGAAAACGTCGTGCTAAAGCATCTACTGTACAAGTATATGATGCACTTGGCATTTTAAGGTATTACCAAACATAATTGTACAGTAGTTTTTTTTTTGCGTAAATTATGAGAGAAATGAGAGAAAACTGAAATTTACAAAAGAAAAAAATGTTTCAAACTCTTCAAATCGCAATTCGTATCTTAAAAAACGGTATCAATTTCTTACTTTCGAATCACGTGTTTTCGACTGCCGTTGTCCCATCGGCTTCTGTCTATGACAACCAACAATGGGTGTTGTGCCTATGGTTGAGGGGGAGTCCGACAGCAAATGAGGGCATGCAGTTACATATGTCGACTCCTATTAGGAGCCATCCATACAGGACGACCGGCAATGGGGAGAGGAAGGTATGTGAAAATGGGACACAGGCGGTTTATGGATGGTCCTTGACCTTCTATAGTGAAAATTGGAAATATATCCATTTTTTTTTTTGGAAAATAACGAAAAGAAGAAATGAAACTTTTAGCAAACTCGGCGAATTATTCCCAGTTTCCAAACGCTATTTTATTTAACTGCCATTGCGCGTTATTTAACTCAAATGGCATATTACAGGGGAAAAACATGTGTTCATTTTGGCGCCAAAGCTAAAATTATCGATTAGGCTTTCTTGGATTTTTCTTTGCGCCAAAATGAACACATGTTTTTCACTTGTAATTTGCCATTTGAGTTAAATAACACGCGGGGAATAATTCGCCGAGTTTGCTACGTTTTATTTCTTGTTTTCGCTGTTTTCCAACAAAACTCGATATTATTTCCAATTTTCACTATAGAAGGTCAAGGATCATCCATAAACCGCATGTGTCCCATTTTCACATACAGTAAACCTTCCTCTCCCCTTTGCCGGTCGACCTGTATGGATGGCCCTTAATTAATAGGAGTCGACATTTGTAACTGCCCTCTTTTGCCGACGGACTGATGATGGTACTGTAGTCTGGTATAATTACAAAATCTGCATAAGATCTATTACCGTCAGTGTTTCTAAATGGGTTCTTTATTAAACGGGGTTCTATACCACTGGTAAAAATGGTACATTTTTAAAGTCATCTTGAAAAAAAACGAAGAAAATTGGCAGCTTTTTTGTATTATCTTAATAGCAGTTCAGTCTATTTGGGCAACAGGGCCACACATGCTCATTTTCAGAAACAATGAGGCGTCCAAAGACTTTTTTACTCTACTAATTCTGCACTAGAATCATGGCACATGCATGCGTCTTCAATTATATGCACAGTAGGCCTATATTAAAAAAAATTAATTTAGAAAGCCTAAAAATTAATCAACAAAAATGAACGATGCTTCTATTTCCATGTGGTGTATATTTTTTACAATTTGTAATTAAATATTTAAAACAATTACAGGTAAAGTATCAACTGAATTCTAAAGCGAGCTGGTGCATATGTTGCCTTAGAAGAAAAATAAGAGCAGAGGTTTACAGTTTTTTGATTTTTTTCCCTGTTGATAGCAATACAAGTGTTAACTATATTTCACAGATTGAAATTTAAAAGCATTTTATTATTCGACAACATTTTTGTCGCGACAGACATACTGTACAATGAATTGTGTAATCACCGTTATAAATATCTCATTATTTATTCTTTATTACTGTATTTGTAAGGAAATATAGCAGCTATTGCCACAATGTAAAATTAAATTACTTAAATTTTCCCGTCTTTTCATTATACAGGTAGGCCCACATGTAATTAC
>JAQGBX010006532.1:0-12367 GCA_034698745.1 Megaphyllum sjaelandicum
GAGTCCACCCTCCTGAAGGCAGTTAAAGCACGCCTGTTTAAATGGTGGCGCCTTCATATGGAGGCGCTGCAGCAGGGGGCACCTACCACCATTCCCTGAGATGCACATACGTGCTTACTGGCTCACTAGTGAGCCCTCCGTTAGAAAGGAGTGAATCATCATCATCATCATCATCATTTGAAGTTTTTTTTATACAAAGGCGACTGGGGGGGGATTTGAATGTTTGAAAATTTAAAAATTTGAAATGCTTGAAAGAAATGATATTCGAGTTTTGGATTTAATCGTACTTAAATTAAGAATATTTTCACGACGAGTCCTAAATTTACGAGAATAAAACAAAAAACGATGCTATTTTCTTGAAATAAAGACAATTTTTCCGCTGTTTTAATGAAATTAGCCAATCTTCTTATATATAGACTAGAATGTTTCCTAATTTAGAAAACTTTCTAGTTTTAATGAAATTATAGACAATCTTCTCATAGACTAATTAGGAAACATTCTAGTCTATATAAGAAGATTGGCTATATATTAGTCATCAAAATTACAATACATACTTTACGAAATATTTCAAGCTTTGTAAAAGTGTCCCTGCCATCAGTTATAATGCACACATTTTCAGTTTTTGGTTATTTTTGTTAAGAAAATAGATAATTTATGCAAATTGTTTTGTAAATTCTTATTGTATGTTCAAATTAAAATTTATTATGGATAAACATGTTTAAAAATTATTCTTATTTTACCAATTTCTGAAATTTTACTGGTGTCCCATCATTTATGTTGAGCAAGCTGTAATCTTTTGGAGCGGCCTAATTAAGAATTTAAGGCCACCAGGTGAAGCGTCGCTCATCGAACAATTGTCTAGAATTAGATAATTCACGTTGCGCGATTGTCAAGATAAAAAATCTGCTGAAATCCAAATTCATTAAAATATGCTAAAATACAAATTTTCATAAGTTACTGCGAAAAACTCAGTAACTTTTGCATGTGTTTACTGCGTTTTTCGAATATAAACAAGCAATATTTTCCACGTTTTCCGCGCATAAACATGCAAATTTTTTCGCATTTTCCGAGCATTAACATACAAAAGTTACCTATGTTTTCGAGTATACATAGGAAATATTTTCCACGTTTCCTGTGCTTAAAAGTGGGGGCGCAAATTTCAAGGTTCGCCTAGGGTGCATGGCTCCCTAGGAACGGCGCTGCAGTGTTGCCCGTGCGCCCTTGAAGCACCACCAACATTTGTTGGGTATTTTTGTTAGTTTTGTCCATGTACCTATCTGTAGTCATATGTCGACTTCAATTTTTTAAAATCTTTAAATTGATGTTGAAATACATGTACTGTATACTGAGTATACATGAATGCACGCAAATGACTTAATTCACAAGAAAACATCAGTTTCCTAAAAAAGTTTATTTAGATTCAATATGACGCTTAAATTACCCTCAAATAAAAAAATTACAAAGTTTATAAAATTTAAAAAGGTTTAAATATTTAGCAGGCAGTGATTTCCAGTTCATTGGCTGTGGACTTATGATTTTTTTCGGGAGCCTCGATGGCATTTTGAGGAGGCGTTTTGTCGTCGTCGTCAAAAAGATTTAAAGCTTTGCACAAATAGAGTACATAACCGTCCATTGCAGTCCCACACGTGATCATTACTAAGGTGAGACCTTGCATCACGTAACGAAGGTAATTGGAGTCGTACAACCAGCAGTTGCCACGCTGACCGCAGTTGTTCCCCCACATTATGCATGCTGCGTCCAATAAGGCCCCATATATAATTGGGCATGGAATGTATGCTAAAATTAAGAAACATACATTAATTTTTTGAATAGGTTTTTATTTGGTTTGGTTAGACACTTTGTAATTTGGGCCCTATCAATTTTAATATTAAAAGCTTTCAAACGCTTTAAAAAAAAATGTCAGATGCATGAAATTGGCCACAATGACTTTCACAGTGTTACCTGTTTCCAATTTCCTATTTCCCCTGACTTATGTGGAAATAACCCTAAATAGTGAAGTCTTGGTAAATTACAATTAAAATGTACATTTCCATATTGTCAAGTCTCGGTAAATTACAATTTAAATGTACATTTAAAAAATTTAAGACAAGTTTTATTACAATTTAAATGTAGGCTTCATTTAAAAATTGATAAGTCAATTTAAATTACAACTTTAATGTACATATAAAAATTGTAATTTCTTGATTTTACTGTTATAAATTACAATTAAAATGTACATTGACTTCAACGCATGCTCAGTTCAGTAGTGGTTACAACATCATCAATTTAAAAACTTTTGTGAACACTTACCAAATTGATAAGTCAATTTAAATTACAACTTAAATGTACATTTAAAAATTGTAATTTCTTGATTTTATTGTTATAAATTACAATTAAAATGTACATTGACTTCAACGCATGCTCAGTTCAGTAGTAGTTACAACATCATCAATTTAAAAACTTTTGTGAACGCTTACCAAATATACTTTCCATTAAAGTATGTAAGGCAATGCCCAAGCTTTTGTCCTTTTCATCTATACACCTGCATAATTGAGAAGAATATAAAGTTTAGGCGGCATTTTAAACGTGTTTACATAACGTTCTCTGTTTCTTTCTGGTAAATTACTTACCTTAAAATAATGAGCATCCGGCTGATTTTCCTGGTTGCCATCATGCTTCGCATTATTCCCATTACAATTAAATAAATAGTAAAAGAAGAGCAAGAGAATGGACAGTAGCCGGCTTTAGCCACCGGCCTGTTGTATTTTGCAGTTATGTTATACTCATATTTAAAATAAGATAAATCTAAGTGACTGTCGTTAAAAATAAGCTCGTTTTGATGCAGTGCAAAATCGTTGCTGGAACAGGAACAATTGCTGTAAATCTGAAATAAGTAGAGATTCGTTTGAAAAATAACTGTAAGGGAGGTGTACAGTTTAAGCAGTGTTTCTATAGACCTGGAAATGTAGGGAACTTTAAAATGTCTGCAAATGTCAGGGAGCTTGAAAATGTCTGGTAAAGTCAGAGAACTTAAAAATGTCCGGAAAATTCAAGTAAGACTGACTTATTTTAAAGTAGTCAGCAATTCAACTTATTAATGTTGGCATGATGTCCAAAATTAATGTTTTCAGGTGGTTAGCTCAGGACTCATTTGCAAAATAATTTAATTGTCCCAGTGCAAATTTACGAAATTTTAAACAATTTCACAGGTGACAAATTTGCTTTATTTTTACGGTTTCCGAAAACAAATTTTCCGAGGACATTTACAGAATTTCTATCCATTTCCAAGGTAAAATTTGCAAACTTTTCAACAGTTAAGACAAAATTGCAAAACATTTCACGTTTGCCGAGCAAATATTTTCACACATTTCACAATTAAAGTTTGCAAGATTTCTGACCTTTTCTAGCAGAAATTGAAAAATTTTCAACGGTTCTCGAATACAGATTTGTAAAATTTGCAACAGTTTCCGAGGAGAAATTTTTAAAATTTCCAACAGATTCTGGTAACCATATTCTTACAATTACATTATTTTGCAAATTCTCAAAAAATGTGGCACAATTTTAAACAGGTTCCGAAGACAAACTTGCACATTTTCGACAGCTTTATAAACTGTTCAATCTACTCATAATACATATTGTCTAGATTTCCAACAAACTCCAGCACAAATGTGCAAAATTTTCAGCTGCTTTTGAGTACAGATTGGAGAATTTTCAGCAGATTATGAGGCAATTTTTCAAAAATCTAAACTTTTTAAAGTATAAATTTAAAAAACTTTCAACATTTTTCTAATGCAAATTGTAAAATTTTCAAAAAAATGTCATGCAAATTTTGTACATTTTCCTATGTTAACTTTGAAAAATTTTCAAAATTGACAAGTAAATTTTCAAAAATATTGAAAATTGTCCGAGTAGATTACGCATAATCGTGGATAACATTGGCATATGTCAATATTAAAGTTGATCAGGGAAATTTGCTTAAAAACTTGGAAAAGTCATGGAAATTGAATATGACATTTCTGGGGGAGCCCTGTTTATTGATTTTTAAAAATCTTACAATGATCCATACTTACTTTGTTTTTCCTATTATTTCCTTGGGATTGACTGCATCCCGCATGACATGGTGAAAAATAATTTTTATTCTCCAAACAAATAGGAGTAAATTTGGCAGTGCTGCAGCTACCAGAACAGTTGGAACTGCAAGTCAGCTGATCATTCAGCCTGTTTCAAATATACGTGCATTTTAGATGAAACATCCAATTAAAACGAAAAAATCCAACCCTTTAAAATGTATAGCCATAAAATCTACAATCAGATCTTATCTGATCACAGCCTTGAATTCGACGGACTAAATTACTCGTCCGTTTTAGAAGATTTTGCACCCGATTAAATCGCCCAACCCCTGCACAATTAATTGATTTATTCGATTCACTGATTTAATTTTTTTGTCATTTTATAGCATCTTAAGATGAGTCTGGTGTTGTTTGATAAAAACTTACTGGAGGTTATTGGGAGTGTCCATATTGAATCCAATAATTTCCAATGTTGGACAGTTGATCAGCATCAAGGCTATCAAAGATCCGATATAGATGAAATCCAGGATGATGTTCCAAGCAGTTACGTATATAGCTTTAGGTTTCCAAAACCTTAAAACTACTCCGAGTATCAATATCCCCACGATTCTCATTGCGTTGCCAGAAATTCCTGATGGAAAATAAGACCGGTTACATGTTTGACTTCCAGAATCTCAATTTTCAAGGCAATAGAAGTTCGAACTTACCTGTAAAAAAACTGGAGTCTGATGCCGTTTGATGGAAGTAAGATTCTATATACTTCGGCTGAAATGTCTCGTGCTGAAATCAAGGGATTCAAATGTTTAAAATTACCTGTACAGTTTTACGGAATATTAACGGAATGTTAGAAATACTCACCCCATTTGTTCCGAATAAGATAAAACATCTTGCTAAGCCATGGCAAATCAGTATCTTGTTATTAAGGAGACGCTTTATTGCGGTAGGAAAGCCTAAATTTAAAGAAAAATTGATCAAAAATAAGTTTGTTTAAAGATTATGAAGAACAATAGGACTTTTTATGTCCAGGGATTGGGGAGGGCTCAGCATTGTCATTATTCAACTTAGTATATACTTAAAGCAAATTTAATTAATTAACAGTTACGTAACTTATTAATAAGTTACTTTTATTAATGGCAAATTTAATTGCTTGATGGAGTCCTGAGTTTGTGACGTTGTTTTTCGTGAAGTTTTCGTAAAATGCCAATAATATGTTTTTTGCGTCAATTCCACCCTGTAAATCATAAAATTTCGACATTTTAAAGTATAGAACATAAAAATGATTCTGCTTCATTATTTGCACAATTATTTTAAAATAACTTCAAAAAACTTAAAAAATTGATCAAGGAAAATGTTGAAAAATTTAAAAATATTGACCAAAAAAAATGTTTAAATTTTGCAAGATTGACGAAGGGAAATTAAATGTATCAATGATTAAAAGGTGCAAAATTTAGAGAGAAAAATATTGAGAATTTTGCAAAATTAGCCTTGAAAGCTATTGAAAATTTTGTAAAATTTGCACAAAAACAACCGTTATAAAAAATTGACGTGATCCTAAATTTACAGAACAAAATTTAAATTTACACGATGGACTTTTTTTTTTTTTTGGCGCTCCCGTTACCCTCAGAGCCCGGGTGCAGTCCGCCATTTGGGACCCCTGCTCATCACAAAGGAATTTTTTTCAAAGTTGTTTATTTTTTACAAAAAAAAGAAAAAATGTTACTGGAATGAAAATATGTATGGTTGCCTAGCTAGGGGACAACTGAGAGTTCATTGGGCCATTTTCTTTTCTTTTTAAATTATGAATGTTACGGGTGGAATTGTCACTAAAAACTTAACTTTTTTGCATTCTAATTAAGAAAACTTCACCTAAGAGAAATTGCAATCCGTTTGTGAGACAATGTCAGTTATGTAACTTGCTTTTTTATTGCATAATGACGTCATTCATTGGCAACACTTGCGCTCTAGAAAATAACGTTTGCTTGAAAACAACGAACGCTATGAAATCACGTTGAATATTTATTTTTGTTTTGTAATAAAACAGAGGTCGATATTATCTTTTATTTTATTTTCTTATCTAATTTTGAAGTTTGCCATACATTTTCTTTTCTTATATGGGTGAAAATTTACATACATTTGCCATAACTTGTTCGTTGTGAACATGTTGCATCTTGGCTTTCCATATTATTTAAGACAATCCTAAAGTTAATGAAAGCACTGCTGACATTTCTGAAGGCTGGGCCACTGCTAGTTTTCAATTCAATTTTCTCATTTGTAAAAACAAGAACACCAAAAAATAAATGGCAAAAATCCAAGATTTTCGACTCTTGAGGAGGATTGCTGGTTTAAAAAAGGGGATGAGGCCTCTCGCTCTTACCCTTAATTTTTGGAGATTTTCTTTCGTTGTTGTTTGCGATATCTTTCGCACGAAATGTCTCGTCTTCTTGGATTTCTTCCTTTTTATTCGAATTGAGTTGGCGAGGAAAAAAGGCGATGACGATGGAGCCGAGGGCGAAGGCAATTCCAATAATCACAAATCCAAGCCACCAAGCTCCAATCCACTTTGGATCATCTTCGGTGATCCCTGGGTTGTCTGTAAATGATTTAGGATTATATTTAGCAACAATGATCACGGAAGTTCGTCAATAATCGATGTCTTAAATGTAATTGTACATCGCAAACATCAATGAAATATTTTCGGATTATTCATGTATATTGTTTATACTCATTTGCAATGTCTAGCCATTGACAAGATGTAAGCATGCACCCATACCATGTGGTCATATCAACGGCTCAGCATGAGAACAGGTACCACATGTCATCAACTCAACGTACACGATAACATGTCATGTCAACAGCAAGGCATGACAACAGGTACCACATGTCATTAACTCAACACGAAAACATGTCATGTCAACCGAACAGAATGTTAAGATGTACTGTTAAAAGCAAAACAAGGCAACATGTGCTGGGAACAGCAAAAACATGACAACATGTCAACAGCAAAACATGACGTCATGTCAACAACAAAGCATGATAACATGCCATGTCAACAATGCAACATGGCATATCAAAAATACAGCATAGAAACATGTCATGTTAACAACACAACATGATGACATGTTCCACATGTCATGTCGTGTCAATGGCAAAACATGCAACATGTCAACAACAAAGCATGATAAAATGTCCTGTCAAAAACATGCCATGTCACAAACACAGCATGATAACATGTCATGTCAACAGCACAACATGACAACATGTACCACATGTCATGTCATCAACTCAACACGATAACATGCCGTGTCAATAGCAAAACATGACAACAACATGCCATGTAAAATATACATGAAGTCAACATGTCATGTCAATAACACAACATAACAACATGTACCACATGTCATGTCGTGTCAACAGCAAAACACGACGTCATGTTAACATTACAACATGATAACATGTAGGCCTGCGACATTGTGTCGTAACTCCAAAGTCAAGCTAGTTACAATATTTGTTGTAAGTCCACAAAATGGACTAAGATGAATAGTATAATGGCGCATTATATATATATATATGTGAGTACCACACAATTATAAGGCAGACATGCGAATTTAAATTTTATCTTCAGATAAGGATATATGGAAACGACGTTTGTAAATCCATTTTTCAAGAATATATTCTGTAGCTGTAAATCTTTTCTTAAATTTGGGGAAAATTATGTTGTGATGTGACCAATTTAGGTTCTAGCCATTTGAGGCGCCAAGTATATGGCAAAGAAAAATGTTGTCATAAATATATGGCAGACAACATTCCCGAAATTGTCATAAAAAGAATATGGCACACTGCTTTTATTCCGTTTATTGAAAGATGCTAAATGAACTGATAACTGCCTTTCCTTATCGGTAATTATTGTAGCCCGTAAAAAAATCAAAAATCAGGTAACAATTAAGTTCCTTCGTCACGTTTCATCAAAATAATTAATTCCTTGTAACGTAATGAGATGTCGCGACGCGTCGTCTCAAGATAAAGGTGGTAATTCCCAACAGTTATCATACTCCACCCCGATCATATTTCGATATTGAAGTCTTGTTTTCTCCAAATGAGATCTCAGGATTTTTCTAATTGCTCTGAAAACCTTGTGATCACCATGATGTATGTTGCCAATTATCTGTTTGTCGGAAAAAATTCGTATTCACGTCAGTCAATTCCAAAATCGGTTTGACTCTGTTGACATTATTAAATGCCATGAGCATCGGAATAATGCTCTGACCACAAGATGAGCAATTTCTATGTCACTCAAACTTTGCCTTCAAACTGTATCATAATTCCAGTTTGAATTCCAGTAGATAAACAAGCGGCTTGTTTAATCAAAATTCCAACAAACCCATCTTAGATCCGAAACTTTTAATTGAAGCTTTATTAATGCCAAAGGAGATATTTTCATTTTTTATTGTCATGGGATAAGATTTTAAAACAACAACCAAAATACTGTATAAATAAATAATCAGGGTTCCTCAAGACATGAAAAAGCTAGGGAACTTGAAAATAATTTGAATTGTCAAGGAAGAATGATTTGTTTTGAAAAAGTCCGGAAAGAATGAATTATTTTTAAAAAGTCAGGGAAATGTCTACGTTGCTAGCTCGGAGCCCATTTGCAAAACGTTTAAAATTTTTCGAGGACAAATTTGAAAAAACATCCACGTTTTTAAAACACAAATTTTAAAAATATTCAATTATTTTCGAAGATAAATTTGCATAACTTCCAATCTTTTCTGAAGGCAATTTTTCCAAACTTTCAACAATTTCCGAAGGCAAATTTGTAAAATTCTAAAAAAAAATTCCGATATTTTAAATGTCCAGGCTGAATAAACCTGGAAAAGTCAGAAAACATGAAAATGACTATAAAAGTCATGGGAATTCATCGTATTAATGTTGTCACAATCGAAAATTAATGATTCTACGTGGTTACCACTTTTTAAAAGTTTCCCAATACAAATTTTCCAAATATTTTAACTATTTTCGATGACAGATTTGCGTAACTTCCAATTCTTTATGAGGACACATTTTAAAAACTTTCACTATTTTTCGAAGACAAGTTTGTAAAATTTTAAAACAGTTTATAATGCTAATTTAATAAAACTGTAAAAATTTGACAATGTTAATTTTGAAGGTTTTTCCAAATTAATAAAAATTTCAAAACATTTAATATTTTTCTGTGGCGAACTTTTAAGCTCGTGTATATCATTTGCATGACAATTTTGACCTTCTCTTGGTCAGGGAAATTTGTTTACAATTTTTCCTGTTAATTTTAAAACATTTTCCAAATTATCATTTGTAAAATTGGAAAAATATTTAATACATTTCTATGGTTTACTTTCAAACTCGAGGATAACATTGGCATATGTCAATTCTAACAATTTTGACAATGTCTTGGTCATGGGAATTTGTTTAAAAATGTTCCTGTTAATTTGGAAACATTATCCAAATTATCATTAGAAAAATTGGCAAACTATTGAATATTTTCTTATGGCAAATTTGCAAACTAGTGGATAACATTGGCATATATCAATTTTGACATTGTCTTGATCAGAGAAATTTGTTTAAAAACCTGTAAAAGTCAGGGAAATTGAATGGGAAATTTTTGGGGGAACCCTGATAATAAGTTATGTTTCTACATTAGCCGTTTGCTAAATGTTTAGAATATTTGTACTGATTTGTACAAAGTACTTTTAAAAAATTTTCACTTGTTTTCTGGAAAAACGAGAATGGCCTTACATCAATCATTTCAGTTTTATACATGTTCATACGTGGTTGAAATTTTTCAATTACAGTGGCAATAAATTCACGTGGAAAGCCTCAAACTATGCGCCTTTTTTTAAAATTGGTAAAAAATAGAAAGTGTTTCCTTTCTCCTTCTGGAAAATAACCAAAAATTTTGGTTGGGGTACATGTGACCTCTTCGGGACAGTGATGGGATCAAATATTAATTTCGGCCGAGCCTCTGTGATTATCAAGGCTGCGTGTGTTGTTCATGAAGTAAGCCTCACCCACATAATGTATATCTTATGAGGCTTTTTAAAAGGGTCTCACTGGATCAAAACTCAAAAAGCATCCCAATTTCTTATTAAAATGCACAACGCATCTTTTTCAAGTTTATTAAACATCCCCCAACTGTAAATAACTGCCTTCGAATGTGGTTATGAATGGAAAGCATGTTTCGTTTAAAAAAACACATGAAACATAAACGTTTGAAAAGATAACTGGCCTGTTGTTCCGACTGCTTTTTCCACAAAAAAATCAAATTTCACTCAGTTTCAGTTTAGGTATATAATTAAGCAGTTTGCGTACCTGATAGGGTAACATAAAACTTGAGGCAGAGTCCACCCAAGATGGAACCGACGGTGGGTCCTGTTACTTGTAATCCAGTCACGATTGCTGTAAAAAAAAAGAAAAGTTCGTTTAATTCCTGTTAAATTTGCAGGGCTTGTAAAAATTATGTAATTCATGAATTCAAGATATTAAGGGAGCTTTGCTGAAATTTTTAAAAAGCAAATCCTTTCCTAATTTGCAGAATTATAAATTGAGCCAATTTGTTGGATATAACAGAGAATGGCATTTGTTAGTCGATTTATCAATCAAGAAACGACTACTGAAGTCACTACTCATTCAAGTATTAGTCATGACTGACGACTAATTTGGTTAGGCGTTAGTCGTGGCTCTTCCGATTGATTAATCGTAATCATTACTAATTATACTAATATTCATTAGCCATTAGTCGTATATGCAACGATTAACTGCTAACTTCGCATCTATGTAACTAAGCAATTTTCATCGAAAATTATTTAAATGTTTCGTTAATTTTACAAATTTTTGACGTATTAAAAAATATTATTATAATCAATGCAACAATCCTGCTTATGTTTGAACAATTTTGCAATTTTTTAACGATTTGAAAATTCCCAAAAATTTCGCCAAATTGTCAAAAAACAAGAAATTTTCAAAATTGTTGAAAATTGAAAATATTGTTGAAACATTCCCAAAGTTCTCGAAAAATTTGTGAAACTGTCGATAAATTCTCCAAATTGTCGAAATTTGCAATATTGTCAAAAAAATTATTCATTTTGTGGAAACATTCGCAAAATTATCGAAACATGCGTAAAAGTTGTCGAAAATTCAAAATTGTCGAAAATGTGCAATTTTGCCGAAAAATTCGCACAATTGTCGGACATTAGCAAAACTGTCGATAAATTTCCTAAATTTCAAACTTTATATTTTTCGTTTATAAATTTCAAACAATGTTTTTTATCAATTTTCTTTGAAGTTGAGTATAGTGAGAGTAACTTCTTGCAAAATAAGCCTTCTTGTCTTATTAAATTAAAAACAAGTCAGCAATATGCTGTGCAATCTAATTAATTTCTAATGCGCAACATGCCATGAATGGTAAATGCCACCTAACAACTTTCAAATTTAGTTTTTCTAACAAGTCCTCGAAAATTGCATGAGTTCAGTGGTTCATCTCCTTTTGTTGTTTTATACTACGTACTTAATTTTTTCGGGTAGCGTGACAACACTCTTTTTAAATTTGCAACTCGCTCAGCAATTATAAATTATATTTTTATAGCCTGCGCCTATATTTAATATGCAATCTAAATGGAATGCAAAAGAAAACACTTGATGCGGACATTTTTTGAATAAATTTCAAAGAGTCAGTTTTTTTGGGTAATTTTCCTGATAGTAGTTATTGTATACAAGTTATTATAAGGAAACTGTGTCGTTTATAATCACGATATGAATTGTAATTTCGGAAAGTATTCGTTTTGTGTCTCTTCCACATGGGAAATATATGTCGCTGCAATATATCTGTTTTGAAATGAATCCGAAGTATTCGAATAACTTGCATTTTACTATTGAAATACAATTGTACAAGATGTCAACAAAGTCTCTTAAACGATATGTTTGATGAAACATAAAAATTGTTCGGAGAGGTTAGAAGATGCACTGAATCAATAATTATTGCAATAGAAAAAGATGCAACAAATAATTTTTAAATGTAAACAATTTTCTTCACAAAATACTTATTTCGTTAATTAAGTTTTTCCTAACATGCTCATAATTTCATTAAATCTTTTTCTAATAAATAAAAAACATGCAATTAAATTATTCCATAATTTAATTGCATGTAACATAGTACTGAAACATGTAATAAAACACTGGCAAGTCTTTTAACTCTGTAATGATAAATGAATGATTAATTTCTACTTTCAGTGTTCCAACTAAATTGTTTCCATCCAAATATTATTTAT
>JAQGBX010006533.1:0-12366 GCA_034698745.1 Megaphyllum sjaelandicum
AGAACTGTTTGGACGATTTCGTCTTTAACCTGCTCTTCGTAAGCTTCTTGCTGTGGGCCCGTATACCTTTCAAGTTGCATTTTGTGAATTATTTTAAAGTGCATTTCACAAATCCAAATACATTTATAAATGTATACTAAAATTTGTTTCACAATTTCAAATTCATTTTGAAATCTTTGAAATAAAGTTTGCAACTTGAATTGTTCTCAGAAGACATTGAGGTTTAGACAAATTTTGGATTTATTTCATAATTCATTTCAAAATGTATGTCGAACAGTACTACAATTGTACATAACATGATGTCTATCAAAATACATAATATAATGTATTTTAAGATGAATGTTTAAATGCATTTTCGTAAAACAGTTTTTACTGCATTTTGTTTTGTATTTTTAAATACATTTTACAAATCCAAAGATATTTAGAAATATATTTTAAAATTCATTTTGAAATGTTTGAAATAAATTTTACTATTTTAAATGCATTTCAAAATAATCAAAGTATTTCTTGGTAGTATTTATCATTGATAACGTATTTACTAAAAAGAAAAAAAAATGAATATACTGTATATTTCAACCCAAGTTGTCGACGTCTGTGTTTATGTCAGATGTCTCGGAAAGAAGATTGAATTACATTTCCAATGAATGTTGATGCTCAGCGAATAAACAGTCTTTAAAGTTTTGCTCGAAAATCAACAGACTGAAGTTACTCATCAAACAGAGAATACGATTCGTACTTTTTCTGCACTTTATGAATACTGGCCACGGAGATGGATCAACAGTTCGTTGAAAACCCAAGACGAAATCGAAATATTCTAATGAATCGTTGTATGCAGAGCCATGTTTGCCATCTACTCGTGTTAATGGATATACTAATGGCTCCATTGGAATATTTCCCCTGAGTTTGATGTTTCTGAGCGCTTAAAAAGACTTTCAATGGATTTTTGAACGGCGTTTCCATCCAATACTGTAGCAGTATTGCACTATTCTGTGTGCGAAGATGTTCGTAGACTGATGGCTACTGATGGATCCAGACAACAAGCTATGGCCGAGAGTAGACCTTAGAATAAGGCACCAACTTCCCTAATGGACGGTCTCCTGAGCTATAACCTATATACATTTTTTATGTACCATATATAAATTGTATCCACGTTGTTTTTTTTCAATTGAGCTCCACGTGTTGGCTGCCCATTGGTCATTGTTGCTTCGTATAAAGTGGACAGCGGGGCATTGAGTTTTACGATGCTGCAAATGTGGTAATCAGGTCCTCCAGTTGAAGGCCATCATCGCAACTAACCTTCCAGTTATGGAACAATTTCCGATAAAACATTTCCAAATTATCCATAAAAGGTTTCAAGCCGAGATCCATGGCCAAGAAATATGTGGTATATGGCGTAACCCATTCTGATGCAATCTACTCGGACGGTGGAATTTCGCATAAATGTATGGTCACGTGGTCGGTGGTGGATTTATGGGGCTTAGACGCTTATTTAATTTCCGCATTTGGGCAGAGCAGTGGGCGGTCGGCGCTCGAAATAGACGAATTAACATTCGGTGCAAGGACATGGTCAAGCGACATGTGCGAGGGACATACGTAAAATTTCATAGATTTTGACGTCTGCCTTTCCATCTGATGCATTCCAAACTGCATTGAGATACGAGGGGTAGACTCATTAAGTTCCTCATTTTTTTAAAAAAAAAGCTGTATGGAACAAAATAAATTGTTGTAGAAATTCTTTAATCATTCCTAAACGTATTTCAACATTAAAAGAAATGTTTCAGAAAGTGCACGTTGCACGTGATGAATATTTGAACTCAAAGATGGACTCCGAGGAGATAGTGGCTTAACAGCGGTCTGTTGTTCGTTTTTTTTTTAACTTTTAAAGGCATTTCAGCAGCAGAAATGGGTGAAATCTATGAGACCGAAGAAGTGGACGGCCAGTCTGTCAAGAGTGCTTATTTTGAAGCGCATCTCGCAAAATGGAATTTTTTTAAATAATAGATGACATTTACATGTATTTCTCTACGAAATTTCATTAAAATCTGTACAGCCGTGTTTTTAAAATGATTGCGGAAATTTAATGAACATCCCTCGTACTTAACAATCCTTCGGTCTGACGGTTGTGCAGTTTTATTTGCCCTTTAAATCCAGGTATTGTTAACGAGAAGCTGTGAGCATTAAAATCATACTAAATGCATAATTTGGATATTAATATACTGTATGAGCTACTTGAAGCTGGAATGCTGAAAAATCCAGCATCCAGATCTTTGAAATAAGAGAATCTTTAAAAACGATAAAGTTAATCAAATTATGAAATATACTAGCTTGTATTACAACAGCAACTATTCATGAGCGCTTTCATATTCAAATTTATATTAAAAGAGTATACGAATGAGGATTCGGCATTAAATTACGTGTTGATAATCAATGTTCAATAGTCCATGATTGTCCTTTGTGTCATGAACTTATGAGCTTTTTAATGATTCAGCAAAAGTATTTGTGCGTCAAATGTGTTTTTTGCGAAATTTATTTTTCCCAGCAAAACTCATTAGGGGTAACGTTTATTTAAATATTGCTACGCAACTAGAGTCACAGTATACGTAAGCTTGAGTTGACTACATTGAACGAAACCATGTTTTTAAATATCGATTTTATTCCAAGAAGTTCATTT
Organism: Megaphyllum sjaelandicum; assembly: GCA_034698745.1. Classification (NCBI taxonomy): domain Eukaryota; kingdom Metazoa; phylum Arthropoda; class Diplopoda; order Julida; family Julidae; genus Megaphyllum; species Megaphyllum sjaelandicum. Next base: position 2,672 of record JAQGBX010006533.1, read on the forward strand.
TTGTTCAGCGTGTCTCATTAATTCCTTTGCGAGCCCCTTAAATCTAACCAATGAGCTGTATTTTATCCAAACACAAAGAATCAAGAAATGCGCCATGTTGGTATAATCTTTTTATTTTCATAATCTTGTTGCTTGCATATTTCTGAGAAGTTTAAGAGTAATCCTTGTTGTTGCTTGCATTCTCGACGATAATTCAGGGAAACATTGAAGGTTATTCATGAATTCATGTAAACAGATTACTAAAACATGTTGTTTTTTACCCTTTCTATTCCGAATTTATGGTTATTTTTGTTTCCAGTTTAAAAATCAGTTTGTTTACCCCATAAGAGACTTTTTGGAATTGGGATAGATGTTTCGCTGTCGGAAATTGAGACCATTATATTCATTATTCGTTTGCTTGAAAAGAAGCTTTTTGGATCGTTTTCGTTTTCTATGGTCATGTAGTACAGTGTAGTTCTATCTGTTATTGGAGCAAATGATGGATGATGTTGCAGACATTTTTAATGGCATTTGCCGAGTTCAATTAATACGAGATCCATCATCCATTGATATCCACAGACGAGCATCTCGTGACCTATAATATTGATCTGATATTATTAAATTTGGGAAAGTGGGTGGCTATCTCAAGATTAATTTCTGGTGTCTGTCATGATCCATACTTCACCCTTCGCTTTGAGAACACTTAACTCGAAGATAGGGTCAAGATCAGCACTTAAAATAACAAGAAAGGTTATGCACCTACTCGCATCTAAATAAAAATACATTGTGATGCATTTAAAATAATTTTTCATCTGCAAAATATATTTACACATTCATTTACTATAATATTTTATAAATACCTTTTAAGTTTGTTTCTTCTATGTTTTGTAAAATATATTTGAATGAAAATGTATTTTCTATGATAATTTATAGAAATGTACTACAAATCCATTTAGGTAAATATATTCAGCGATGCATTATTCAACAATACATTATGAAAAAAATATCAATTTTTTAAAATAATTTTTTTTATAAAATATGAATTTATAAATAGGCTTTGATTAGTGATTATTTCAGTATATTTATACAACCTTAGCACAAATAAATATTTTATTAAATATATTTAATTATATTTTCAATCAGTATAGTAACAATCAGTAAATTTGAAATCTTATTGTGAAGTATCTTATGAAATACCATGTCAAGAATGCATCTTTTGGATATATTTTAATTAATTTGCACAATATATAAGTTTTAATTATATTTTAAAGCTAAAAATACATTTCTTTGAAATATATTTTCAAACACAGTTTTTATAAAACAAAAATGCATTTTATGAAAATTTTTATTTCAAAAGGTTATTTTTCGATGTGGTTATTGTTTGTAAATGGTAGTTTGGCGTTTACAAGTTGTATTGGTCCATCGTTTTAAATTCCAATATATTGTATTTCACATATTGAACAACTTATTTTTAACATGATATTTTCTTAAAAATCCTATTTTCGAACATGTTTTGAGGATGTTTTATGGGTTTAATCCATTGCTAATCTTAGAATGCTATTTTTTTTCCAATTCTGAGACTGGTTTTCTGAAAATACAGTACAGGAACCGTTTCTTTGAAATATGTCAGTTCTCAAGAACAGGGCAATATAAAACGTTTCAGTTTCTTAGAACACGGTGAGATTACTCCCCCGAGTTTGTTTCTCTTAGTATTAAATACGATACTTTGGACTTCTACAATTTCTCGGAATTCGCATAGATGGCGTTGAAATGCTAAATCACCAGTTACTTTTAAGCACCATTACTTTGTTTGTGCATTCCCAAGTAAAGTGCCTTAATTGTATACTTAGAATCACGCATGCCTTAACCTTAGTGACGTCACGAGTTATGAAATAAGTTCCTAAAAGTGTTTGTGTTGACTCAGTTGTTTGGGCAGATAATTCAAAGTGCAATTTCGTTGTTGGCAAGTGCTCCATTCCTCCCCCCCTCCTTCCAAAAAAAGCTTTTTAAATACAATTCGCCAAGAAGACGTAGGGAAAGGAACTGACAAAAAAAAATATCCACCTAAATTTAGGGTGGGTCATAGAAAAGGATCTGAGGGGGAAAATGTAACCATGGAAACATTGAAAAAGCAAACAAGTGGAAATTGAAAGAATTCATATCTTAATATGTGAAATTGAATTAGCAACGTAGTATATATGTTCAAGGCTCATTCGTTTTCATAGAAGGTAGATATTCTTCTTTTTCTGAAGATAAAGCGGCCCTAATTGTGAATATTCGAGGCATTTGTATGAATCTGAAATTTTATTACTCTGCCTTTTAAGAGAGAGTTTTATAAGACCTCAGTGCACCCCAATTAGCTCTCTTGTCATGCATATGCGAACACATCATCATACCGAGTTAAAATAAGATTATAAATATGGAGGACATACAGGGGAAAACTAAAGTTTGTTACGGTTTCAGTTCATTTATTGTTTAAAAACACCAATCACTGTAAGACTTGAAAAAAGTTAAAATTTCGGGGCATTCAGGTTTTTAAATTAATAAGACCCTCTCTAATGCAGTTGAGAAATTTTATGCTAGATAGGCTTATTGTCTTTAAAATAAATACGGTAACTGCAAATCTATCAGTTTTGTTTTTATTGGGTAAATTCTAAAAAAATTCGCAATGGTTGAATTAAATATTTAGATGATGTAAGGTATTTCATCATTTTTAGCAAACTAATTTATATATTAATTAAAGATAATGTAATATGAAAAAAGTCTACATGCTTATGAAAATCGATCAAATATGCATTTGTTTTCTTCAATTCTCTGAAGGAATATGTAATGATGTAAATATTTGAATAAGTTATAAACTCGTATTGTGAATTACTTTCGCAAGAGCATATTGTATTGTAACCTTATTTGATGATATGAACCGGTTTTCTTGTTCGATTATACATGTATTTGTAAAATATAAGTTTAATCTTTCTTTATTTTAATTTATAATTTAATTGGACGAAATTTCAGTCATATAGTCTTTGCATAAATGATGTACGAAATTGTGTTGTTTAATAATCCTATTTAATACGATTTAATTTAATCTGCACATTAAAACCTCAACCGATTTTATAAAGCTGTTGTCACGCATACTGTTCATTGCGTATTTCGTATTTAAGTAAATATGGCTACTTAGTAGTTACACAAGGGAATATAGCATGTTTTTAGATGTAACCACCTTTATTTTACGATGGTATTGAAAAAATATGTTCAATTTGACTATGTTCTTGGGTATTCTAATGTTTTCTTGAAACATAAACGGTTCAATATGGCATTATCTGCCATATTGTATTTCTTTTAATTTATACTAACAAATATACAGGCTTGAGGCTTCCCCCAGACCAGAATGGCCTGGAAATGTTCAACATTTTCAACGTTTTCAACAGTTTACATTAAAAAAATTACAATATTCTCAAGTCTTTCAAAGTACAAATTTTCAGCCTTTTTCGAGTACAAATTTGCACAACTTTCAGTCTTTTCCGAGTACAAATTTGCAAAACTTTCAACATTTTCCGAATTGAAATTTGTTACATTTTAAAATTTTCTCACGTTACTTCTGTAAAATTGTCACAATTTTCCTAAGTTAATGTTGAAAATGTTTGAATATTGTCTTGTGTACATTTTGCAGAATCCTTGATAACCTTGATATTTGTTAATTTTTACCTTTGCGGTCAGGGAAATTTGTTTAAAAACCTGGAAATGTGAGGGAAGTTTAATAGGAAATTTCTGGGGAACTCTGTCATAAAAAAATCTTATAAATTAAAATCAGACATCCAATATTGATTCTTCCAATTTATAATTTCTTCCTGAATAACGCATGCTTAGTTTTAATTGAAGACTCCACGGTCTAATGAAATGTCGATCACTAAACATCAATGTTAATACGAACTATCATTTCTCTCATCCTATTGTATTCCCTGTGTTTGGTTCGTAATTTCCACCTTAGTATCATTTAGCATAAAAAATAAACCCTTAAAGTTATTCCATTTAATTAAGGTCTTATGTTCCGCTTCACATGATTCGAATAAATTTATTTCAGAATCCCTTTACAAATTATTGGTGTACGTATTTCTATCCGGCATACCATTATTTGATTCCTAAATTTGCTTTCATTACCTTTCGCTGTCCTCCCCTCATAAATTAAAATGTTATGCCTTCTGGCAGTTGAGTCACTTTTCCTACAACCATTTGCCATTTGGAAAAATTAAATTTGATCTTTATTAGTCACACAGTGCACAATTTTTTGATATTTCGGGTACTCATATAGAAGCTTTACGAATCAAGTGTTAGCATTTCACGTGAGCGAAATCAACGCTAATTTAATTTATAAAGTTATCTGACAATGGGCTCGACCCCTGTGGCATTTAATGCTGACTGTAGGGTACTGAGTTGAATTGTATAAAATTAATTCATTTAAAAATTTGCTAAAGGTTATCGCTGTTTTTTTAAAAATCGATGCATTTCTTTTTCACACTTGACTTCACGACTGTAAATGTTCGATTCGTTAAACATCTGGCCAAATACAATATGAATATCTCATCTGTTATGTAAGATCTTGTGAAATAAAAAATGGAAAGAAATATTTGCTATTTTCGTGTATTTCTAAAAGGGCTTAGACCCTAATATGTTGAATAAACATGCATGTATTGTATGTAATTTATTCTGTGAATTATGGACAGTTAAATTGAATTTAAAATTTTGTATAAATCAATGTTTTAATCCATTGCTTGTTCAGATGAAATTCCTTATGTAAGATTTGTACACTTGTATAAGTCCATTGCAGGCTGATTATATGTTTACATCGCATTTAAGTAAATTTAAATACATAATAAATGTATTGAGAAGGTTATTGGGCTCCTGCTAATGTACCTTTTGTTGACTCTGACATTTCTTTTCAAGGTTATTGGATATGTAACGTTTTCATTATTCACGCTACATTGATGGATTTATTTATTTTATTTATTTATTTATAACAAAACATTAAACAGATTTAACATCAGACTACAATTGTATAATCAAAAACGTTATAAAATAAAATAAAAATGTGCTGCCCCTGCAAATTACAAAAGGCTTCCCAGTTAAGCACATCTGCAAAACACAGACGCATAGGGGATGTGTTGGCTATCCTGCAAAGCTTCCGTGTGTTCAACTGGGAAGCCGTATCTAGGGGCTTCACATGTTTTTTTTCAATTCCTAATACATGTAACTTTATTGATTAAAGTCTGATTTTACATCTGTTTGATATGTTGTGTTCACAAAAGGGCACTTATCATTTCACTAATTGAAACTATCAATGTATCGTGAATAATAAAAACGTTACAATTTCAAAGACCTTCAAAACAAATGTGAAGGTTAACCAAAGGTATACATTAACAGGTTCCCCATATCCTTCTCAATACATTGTATGTATTTAAAAGCAATTTTAACATAACATGTATCATCCGGGACCATTAAAAATGTTATTTTGGATAAAAAGTTTAAGTTACTTTTCAAAAAACTTTCAAAACATTTTACATGTACATCGATTTCATTTTAATAAATATTGAAGTTAAAGTAAATAGCATTTTACAACACACAAGAAAAGAAAAGAATTTTTGGGCAGTCATTAAATATTTGATATGTTCTATGTGTACGGTAAATGAAGTGGAAGTTTCTGTTATAAAGCACTCGTTCTACGAACTCAAAGTTTAAACATATTCTGCTCACCAGATTGCTTTTAAAATACTAACGGTTCTCATTGATTTTCCCATGTTGGTTTTTCATCTGCCTGATACTCCTAATATAATATGAAGACTTCGACATAGTCTACGTATAGTTTGTTTGCATTTACTTTAAAATCTCGCAATTTCGTATGGAAACCTTTTACAAAGTTTGATGGCAATGGCAATTTTGGATTATTTATTTACCTGTTGGTGATTCAAAAAGCTTTTCTGTAATCGAGTTAGCTGCTAGCTTGGATATCAACTCTGATAAAGCGGTTTTAGGACTTAGTATATTTGACATGCCATTGGCTAAAGATGCACGGGCTTTGGGTATTTTTCTATGACATTGATTTATCCAATCTAATTTCGTAAATTGAATGCATGCGTCGTATTACATTTATTTCAAGGATTTTTGGTCTATCTTTGCCCAAAGAGAATCACGTGGTCGAAACGTGCTATGGAGGATATGAATTGGGAGGAATTTTAATCAAGTGGACGTATAGTATACTTCTATTTATTCAGCTTAAATTGGATGGCCATGTTTTGTTAGTGAGCTACTGCGATGTAATTCATGCTTTTGAATCCCTGGCCTATTTTTCGGATTTGAATTTCGCACTTTCGTTGAAGAAAGCCCCCCAAAAGCTGAAAAAGTGTTCAGTAAAGTATGTGTGGGAAATATAATTTGTTTCCTACAAATTTTTGGAAAGTAGAAATTTGGTTGTCGTACATTTTAAAAAACTTAAGCATATTTGACAAACAAAATATATTTAATTAAATGTAATTGTATAATACATCATGATACATGTACATGTAAATAATATACTTAACAAGCTTACGTGCATACATGCATCTCTTGTAACTGAAAATAATGATATATTTATGATAGATATATTTAAATTGCATTTCTAACATTCAAAATATATTTACAAAGTTATTTACTATAATTATTTGTTATCAATTCATTAAATTTATGTTCCTTTATATGTTTTGTAAAATATATTTTACAAAAATACTGCAGCTATACTTTCCACATCATTTTGACCTTAATAATAAAATGCGTCTTTTAAAAAACCTCATTTATTATGGAAATGTAAATTTGTCATTTGTAATTGATGCTTATTACGTTGCGCATAATTAGATTTTAAATATTTAACACGTGAACAAAATAAGCATCATATTATCATTTTTGCAGGCTTTCTGTAAAATATCAGCGATATATCTGGCCTTAGGACCATGAAACATTTACCTTACTGTTTACATGGAATATTTAATAAGCTAATTGAATGCTTTATCTTCGCATCGAGCCTTTCACGGTTATTCCCAAGGCCTGCAGTTATTAAATCCTCAAAGTAGATGTGCGCACCTCTATAAAAATTCATTTGAACAAATTAAGGGCGCAAGATTTACTATAAGCTTCAGCCGAAATAGATATTTCACGAGATGCTGTATGGATATTGAACAGATAAAAGCTTCGTATAAACCTACATATTTCAGAGATTAAATAAGCCATCGCGTGGTTGCAATTTTCTAAGTTTTTGTTTGCAAGGCATTAACTCAATTTAGAGCAAATCTATAAAGCCTTTGTATTGAAAGTTATGGCTCATAGAAATTATAGCTTATATTGTAATCCTAATATTCGCGCAAAACTTCGGGCCACAGCCTAAATTCGAGATATAGTGACATTTTAGCTGCATAATTAATTCGATGTGCATTCACGTGTCTCAATTCAGAATTTTAAGTTAAAATGTCCATGCAGTCTCATAAAAAAATCAATGAGGCTAATGGAATTAAGGAGAATTAACTAATTAAGACCATGTGAGACAAGTATTGTGTTTTATTGAGATCCAAAAAATATATGAGACCCGTGAGACACGAGATCAATTATTAAAGCACGAAAAACACATGACGCGAATTTTATAGGTTACTTTGTGAGACATATGAGGCAAAGTTTCATAGCTATAATATTGTAAGATATTTTCATGATGAACTATTATTAACACTCAGTTACTCAGGCCACCTGTTCAGCTGAGATTACCCGCGCTGTTTCTGTCATAAATACTCATTTAGATTGTTGCATAACGTTTTTTAACTTCAGAAAAAATCTATAATAGTGCTACGTAAGGAAATATGAACTATATTTTAGACTTTTTAATCAAAATGTGCACCAAAAACAGTTGTAATGAAACATTCATATGGCAGTTTTGGTTGCATGTACTTCTGGTCGACACGAAGCCTCACTTGGTTTTCTGGGCACACGTTACTTTTCAAGAATCTACTTAATCTTCAAGAACTTATGATTTTGACTCATTTAAGCAAGAAATGGTACACTATAATACAGTAGAAGCTCGTTTATATGAACCTCTATTATATGAACTCATCAGCATGTGGCTTCTGCCTACCAGACGGTGCGTTTTTTTTGGCTGGTGCAGGCCTCAACTTTGGGAAAATTAATTAAAAATTAATCCAAAAACGCAAAAATTCCTCTTGTTTACAAAAACCAACCTAGGGCATGGATGAACCGTGATGTTTTTGTAGACTGATAACACATTCATACTTTTCGATTTTTCGTTATATGATCATTCTATTATATGAACCACCTCTGGTCACAATTAGTTCATATAAAAGAGGTTCTCTACTGTACTATTTAAAATACTAGCAGAAAAACCCGGCCTTTCCCGGGTAAAAATTACTGTTTGATTTTCTAACCTCTTTTATGCGATCAGGAGTTAGATTGTTGTCCTTGTCTCTAAAAGATGGAGCTATATGATCTGGATACACCCCGGATGGGGGAGAACTGGTTTGACAGTTTTGTGGCCCCGGGCCAAAGTAAAAAGATTTATGATCTTGGAATTCCTTACGGAGTTCACGCTCCTGGGGGGTGTGCCATGAGTGACCAATCATATGGAAGCCAAAATCGCAGTCAGCCAGTGACGGAAAACATGGCGTCGTTTTCTCTTTTATATGTATAGATGTTATATAAATTCAAGTAAGACAACGAAAGAATTGTAAGAATAAGGAAACTTGCAAATAGTTACACTGTATCTCATAGATAAAAGGCCCTTTCCCAACCACAGCTGAAGATGTAATTCATCTCAAAACGCTCATAATGTCACTGACCCTGACTTAGTCAGATAGGGGAAACCACAGTCTAAATACTCGCATTGTCGTCCAGTTGTTTGAAAAAAGATTTTTCGTGTATCTCTCAGATAATAGCGCGAGTTACAGAGTGCTAAATGACTTCACCCCGAGAGATATTGACGGGACAGGACTCATAGTATTCTGTGAGAATTTCACGAGAACCTATTACATATATGCATAAGTGAACCGTGGCCAGATTTTAAATATTTTTCTTAATTTTTGGGAAGACAATTATTTTATCCAAATGTTCACTTGAAAGGATAATCCATTTCGAAATTAATTATAAATAATTTTGTATTATCAATAAAGACATCATGCCAATTTAAGTTGTTTTTAATGCAGTGTCAGTGCAGTGTCAGCTGTAAGCCATCTAAAGTATTATTTTTTCCAGATGTTTTTATGCAAATTGATTCACCTTTGAGATAGTGTTCAATATCCGTTGAAATTCTGCAAGCATGTTTATTTCAGCGGCACAGCACTCATCCATGCTTCTCAATGAGCATTGGAAGCTAATTTCTTCAAGAAATAGTATACATGTATATCGATGTATACTTATTTGATAACGTTCATACAATGTAAGTCACTAAATGTTGATGAAATTTTCCGTTTTCATTAAGAAATCGATATTATACTTGCGTTTAAATCGGATGCACTCGAGCAAATGAAAAGTTCGGAAAAATTAGAAATTGCTGAAAAATGTAATATTTGCATTGTAGTTTTTTTAATCATATGTACAACTAGCGGTAATACCCGGCCTTTTCCGGGTAAAAATTGTTGTTTGATTTTCTAACCCCTTTTATGCGATCAGGAGTTAGATTTAGCTGTCCTTTATCG
>JAQGBX010006534.1:0-12365 GCA_034698745.1 Megaphyllum sjaelandicum
GTACTTTTTTGGTTTTGTGGTTTTTTTATAAGTTTATTACAGTTCACATGTATAAGTACATAGTGTACATGTTCATTATTTTAATTTAATTCAGGCATTCTTTGTATAGTGGCCACCTGTGTACAGTGACCAACAAAGCATTTCATTTGGTGGTCACTCTTAACAGGTTTTACTGTATATGTTTTACTTGTTCAAGATTATTACATTTATTAGCTTATATTATATTAAGAAATTCATGAACACCCCTCGCGGCTTCAATTAATATTTTAGCGAGATGTGCCATCTCCGAGTGAAAACCTAGCCGCTAATCAAAAGTTGAAATAAATATTATTTTCGTTATTGAAATAGATATTTAAAAAAATGCCATCTTTGATTACATCGTTGAATTTCACGTGAGGACATGGCCTTTTTACCTCAATTCAGCTTATCTCAGGCAACAAAAAACGAACAGGGTGGATGACTTTTGGAGGGCCATTTGACTTCTCATTTTTAATTAATAGTCTTCTCCCCTTTGAAAACCTTAAAGTAATGCCAAAAGCATCCTGAAGTGAAATCATGGCAAAAATCCATTCATTTCCAATGGCATTTCAGCCGCCCTCGCCTCTGACCTCATAGACGGTACGCCCCTGCACCTAGAGCTTGATTATTTACACCCCTAATTTCAGTATTTGAAAGATAGGGGTTTAGTTGGCATTTAATGCGGTATGTCACCCCACCCTATAATGCAATACACGTTGAATAATTCCCACCGGCAAACCCCTCCTAAAAAAATCTGTATCTAGAAAATGGCAACATGGTGCAGGATGAGGATGCATGAAGAAGGTACAATAATTGTGATGGTGGGTTTCGCCAGAAGTGATGAATCATGACGACTATGGTTTGTGCAGAGATAATCATACATTCATCAATTAGACGTGGTCACCGCAGAGGTTAGGATATAAACGAGGGGGTGCTGAGCCCGATACCGAAAATCTGTAACACGAATATCATGCGTGCATTACTAATCTTCGCCGCATGATTATGTACGAAACGTCCGATTTCCAAACGAGAAAAAACACACCCATAAAGCCACAAAAAAACAAGGTATTTTTAGACTTGCCATATCTTTCGTATGAAAAACAAAATGGATGAGCTTATAAAGCAATTACAACGATGACGACCTGTACAACAGCGATGCGCTCCATGTAAGCCACATGTTGAGAACCATATATTTTAGGAAGGAATGCCGAAATTTAAATAATTTTAACATATAACTGCGTGCGCGGGTTAGGACTATAGTAGGTTCAGCAGACACTGTCATGTATCATTTGTTCAACAATTATACGAGCTACGAGCTAGCTTGGCACTTGTCAGAAATGGCAAAACCAAAACGGCAGCGCCGCATGCTTTGTACAAAGATAAAACAGTATGGTGGTGTATACCAGATGACCCGGCAAAGTCAACAAAGGCCGTTTCGAGGCAAAACTGGGGTCATTGATAGAGTGTCCGTGTCTTACTTGCATGTTCTGGAGATGCTGTTCGCAGGAGTGACCAAAAGACATGTTTTGAAGTTTGAAAGACACATTTGTTGAAGACATCGAACTCCAAAACAGGACAGAATTGCGTTTCATGATCGTGACAGTTTAGCTGCGTGAAGTTTAAGATCTCCATCAGTCTTGGACAAAAACTAGACAATTTCCCAGAAGTGTGCAGACATTTATGAATTAATTGTTCAGTGAGTATGTTTGAATTGCATTCTTAATAAAAACACTCATACTTTCGTCTGATGGGGTTATACTCCCAGCAAAAATAATACTTAATCAAATTATGATAGTTTATTTTATGCATTAGCGGATTTTGAAATTCGATATGGCAAACAAGTGAACATGCACATGTTCATCTATCTCTCATCAGCCTATTGAAATGGCAAGCATGTCAATAAAGTTTGAAAATTGATGGTTTCAGGCCTAAAACACAATCTGCACCGCTAGCACCAGAATGTGCAGACGGTCTTTCCTAATAGCACGGATTATTATAGATCCTTTCAAGCAGAATTTGGGTAACTGCAATCGATCTCTATCTTTAAACTCCAAGTTGTCCAAGCCCCAAAACCTCCAAAGAAGTTGCAAAGATCCATTTTATGTCGCCCGGGTCGAACCCGCAAACACAATGGCGGATCTGCTCAGTCATTCATCAGGGATTTGCTTGTCCATCAATTGACCCCTTAACACGGAGAGTTCTCGACCAAGTGACCCTGTCCGTGCAGCGTCATCAATAACTCGGTTGCGATAAATCTCCAGACTTTTACAAAAGGACCACATTGAGCAGGTGACAGTTTAGGACACCGAATGAGAGGGGAGGCTGTAGGGGAAAACACCCAAAGACGGCATCGTGTGACCTCACCGCGTCAACCATGGGGCGATTTGTGGCCAAATCGTGCCCAGAGCTAAAGTTTTTGCGTATACCCAACACACGGTAATGAGTTTAGGTCCACATAACACTGTTCCTCACCCCATGGCTCCATTGTTGAGCACCCGAGGATGTCCTCCACCCAAGAATGTCTTAAGCACCATTCTTCTTCTTCCTTTAAAGTGGACTTATCGGAAAACACGAGTTTGGGCAGTGGGACACTTTTTGTGCGTGTGAAAAAAGCACAGTTTCTGGTAGAACTCATTGATGTTCCCAAGTGGGCCATCATGGCCTGGTCGAGGAAGGCACGCCCTGCGCATGCGGGACAATTGCTGAACCCGGCCAAGTTTGGACACACGCGATGAAATGATGGCGAGAACATCAGATTCACAAGGTGAGGGGATAAGAAACAAACATGACAACAAAGTCGACCCACCCAGTTGACCACACGCTAATATTTTATGGAGAAAATCCCCTCTGCCATCATGCAAGGGGTCTTAAGGCCAGTGCAGGAATGGCGGGGTTATTGCAGGCGTTGCATGGGTTGGGCTCGCAAACTGTTAGTTGGCCATCACAGAAATCAGGAAACAGGGCAGTCAAGGGCAAGGGTGGAAGGCGAAAGGAAATTTCCAGGAACTGTTTTCCATAATTTCGAGTCATTCAGGCAACTTCCAACGACGCAACAATCTCTCGTTCCCGAGTTAGACGAGAGATAGATGGCTACTCGAATTTTCGGAGGTTGAAAAAGCGTAGCCCCCGATTGTTTAGAAGCAAATGTTTACTTTCCAGAATTGAACTCGTTGGCCCATGACGAATAATGCATCATCTGTCATCTCATTCGAATATTTTTCTCAGTTTTTCATGTTCACTAAAATGGTTTGGTGATCAAATAATCACACTTTTAACGCCTTAATGCGCCACCGCATAAATTCTGGAAGATAACTTTTGCTTAATCGACAATCCATCAATGCACACCTTATATACAGTAGTTTTGGAAGATATGTGTACTACAATCAGACTAAAGGACAATATGCATATATGCGTTAGACTATTATTGTAGCCAATGCATATCATTTTTAATGATCAATCCATTTAAATTTGGTCGTCATGATTGATAAAATTCAAATTAATTCTCATAAATGTACTCAAATTGGACGCAAAAAATCTTGCAAAGTACGCATGAGATAACAGATTACATAACGTTGCTCATAAACGTATTAATAAAGTCGGAAGAGTTTTATTGGAAGGTGTAGTCGCAACGCCTAAACAACAATTAGCCTTTACTCCTTCAGCTTTTGCTTTCCCTATAGCATTATTTGCACTGCACTTAGCGAACTGAAAATCCCACCAGGAAACAAGAGGTCTACCTGTCAAAATGTCTCCCAAGCCCAAGAAAAAATGTCGTTAAAATACAAACAGCGAAGAAACTCGAACATAAAGTTCTTTTGTATGTCAGACTCGAAAAAACAGGTTAACTTAAGGCTACTGTTTAAGGATTTTAGACACGACCAACCCTCCCAAAAAGTTTCCAATGGCTCCATTCCGTGGAAAACAACCGAGAAAACAACTTTCAAGGACTATTTTATATTGAGGGGCCTTCTGTTCAATTGTGCGTCTCTAATCCGATTTATGATCAACATAAATCGAATACTGCACGGTTTTCAATAAGGGTGGGCATCTTTCAGATTGTGCAAGCCTGTCTTGAAAGAGTCCAGATTGTAAAATGCATATAGGGATATAATTGTAAATATCTTGGTTGCAATAAAGAATACAGAGCCATGGCATGAGTTTTCCAGATGAATCTGCTTAATCAATCACAAAATTAATTAGAAATTCTTGGAAAGTTTGATCCACAAGGTGCATTATAGTTGTATACATGTCAGGTATTTTACAAAATTTGATTTTGGATGCGATGAAATAGAGAATACAAGAACCTTGTTTTGTACTGAATATATTTCAAAACATTTTTTAAGAAAACAACAATGTACATGCATTTTTCATTGACATTAATCGATATTGATGCATTTCAGCATTATTTTATGACGCAGTTTCGAAAAAGAAAATAAGAGGGAAGGTGTATACGCGTAGAGGGTCCAATTTCATGCTTTCTGGATAAAACTCACAAAATATATCATTAGGGATTAACGGTTTACTAAACTACCTGTTGAGGTAAATGCCATGTCGGTTTTTGAAGAATTAGGAAGGTAAAAAAAGTGGCATGCCATCTAGGTGGCGGATCAGAGGTTTTCCGCCACATTTATGTTTCAGGACGTATAATCAAGTGGATTAAATTACTATACTTTTCGATATCATATAAAAAACGTGATGCCTGAAATGTAAAAAATCGCTTATTTTCAAACAGCACAAGTACCCAAAATATTGGCAACCAATACTCAAAGATTCCAGACAATGATTAGTCTTGAAAGAGGCTATATTTTAACATTCCACCAACTCAACTTCGAAAATGGCACTTAGCGGCCCCATTGCTCGTTTTTTTTTTGCATGCTCAAAGTAAACCCATCAACAGTTAGACGCCATTTTGTATCGTTTCTTGCACGATGTGCGGTCTCATTCAGGAGTTTAATTGTTACAATGGGTTCATATTTTAGCCGTTAAAGAAGATATCAAAAACTTTAAAAACCTCCCGAAAGCTCGGAATCAGCGGGTCGTGACCAATAATACCTGTTTTCAAACATGTAAACTAACTTTTAATTAAATCGTTTGAAATTAAGTGCTGCTGCGAGCCTACGTTTATAAAAAAAACGTTGGTCAATTTAACAGGGGAAGGGAGAAAGAATGGCTAAACATAACGACATTTGAAATGACAATTTCACATTCTCTCATTCTTTCATAACAAACAATTTCATTAAGGGGATGAATGCACGGCTTGTTGTGTACGAGTACTTGGAAGTTTAATAAACACTTGTAGAAACGTCGGCTGTCAAGTTTCATGTATTTAAAAAACTAAAGATTACTAAATTCTTCCTTAATTAATTAAGCTTTAAATTCCATAGTTTATGAATTCCAAAACACTCAACAGAAAGGATAATGATTTTAAACTGAAGTAAAAATTAAACGTTAAATTAACTGTTACCATGATTTTAGTTATGCAGTTAATTTACAAATAAGCCTAACCAGAACTCAAAAGAAAGTAAAACAAACGCGAATCAGATCTCATTCTGCAGATCACAAAATATAGTATCAGACTTTTGAGTTTTGCCAAATTTGTCTAAATTTTCAAAGTACCGGCACCAGTACATATTAAATTTACTTATTGTATCTCAAGATGATGCATAATAAGCATCCTATTACTTTCTCAGAAAGCCTAAAAGTTCATTAAAGTTACCTTTGTTATAAATATTCCTTGGTTTGATTAGGTTTGATAAATCATTTGCTAACGCATTTGATGTGTAATTAACAATGTGATCAACATTTGATAACACCGCAAACTGTACGAGGTATATTATGGAGTGTTAATCCTATAAAAATTTTCACTTTTTTCGTACGACTATCAAATTTCACAATTTAAGAATTGGTAAACGAAATTGAAAAGATCAAAGATGTCGTGCAAGTGGGAAAGAAATCGATTTGCATGTCAATCAGGTTCAAAATTTCCAGAGTAGTCAACTCTGCGTGCAGGGAACGGTTCTGGTGATAAGGACAAGTACTGTCAAATCTTCGTTTTTTAAGCATAATTGTCTCCGAAATATTCATTCGACACCCCAAAAAAGAAGGATAAAAGAGCATTCTCGTTATGATCCTCGAGGTAAGGCAAACAACAAAATGTCAGCCCTCCCTCGTCTATTTTTCATTCAAACTTTTCCTCGGAAATATGAGTGGTCATTTATCATCGTGACGGTGACACTCGAGACCAGAGCTGGCTCAACTGGCGAAAAAAAAATGGCAATTGAGCCCGCCTTAATTCAACCGAATTATAATTTTAAATGAATATTTTAATAGGTTAATGAATCGCGTGCATGCAATTTTCCTCTTCTGCGGAGTTCAACTTGGTAAGGGTCAAGCGGCATGAACCGCTCTTGTAAGCCCTCTACGAGGATGTACCTTTGTGCATAATTCACCTGGTCAGCAACGCAATAATAATCCTAAGTCTACCCATTTCCATTTTTTTACTTAATAATCTTGTTTTGCATTATCTTTCTTTCGTTCTTTCGTCCGACGACACCGACCTCCGACCTCACGATGACATTTCAGGGTGAACCTCTAGTGTGATCGCTCTGGGATAATCCTGCAGGTGATGAGAAGGATGACCAATGACGGCAACCGGGCAAAACTGAAATACGGTGCAGCTAATGCACTTTTCATAAATCTCGAGATCAACAAAATGTTCGTGGAAATCTTTCCTGTATTCATTCAAATTAAACTTCAAATTTTACCGCAGCTTAAGAACCGCTTGGTTTTACCATACAGGCATCCCGCAGACAACTATAGGTGGGGCTAGTGTCTACGATGTAGCTGCCAATAATCGTACGACTATGAAATTGTACATAAAGAATTTATTTTAGAAATCTCGTTGACAGTGCATGCAAAAATACTAAATAGATAGAGTCTCTGATCGTAGTGTATATACTGTATATTTATAAATTACAATTGACTGTTATGAGGGAAAACTACAGCCTAACAATTTCGCTTACCTATAAAGATAATCCACTATCCATGCACAAATTAATTTGCATATCTTTATATGCAAATTAATTTGTGCATGGATAGTAATGAGGTAAAAATGATCGTGGGATTCAGTTTGACTTTCTTTCAATGAAAGACAATGCCTCAATGGAAGTGCAATTATGCTGCAGACAATGCAACATAACAATTTTTCACTGACAACAAACACGATAAACCATATAGAAACATATGAGGAAAATTTCAGGAAATTAATTTTGGTAATATTTCAGAATAAACTGATGAAAACTTCCTTGCAACAGTGCATATTGCCATGCATTGCCAACAAATTATTTATGGACAAATTCGAGCTATAAAAATACTATATGTACTTGATCTTGCCGTGAACTTATACCCTGCCAGCCTATATGCGTGATCACTTCCCTGACCAAGCCGTCCTATAGCTGCACCCAAACAGATTGATTTCCAAAACACGCGAATATTTAATAAGTTGACTCGAACTACAATTTGTCAAAGTAATTAAAAGGAATGAAACAATGTGGTTTGACCAGGCATAGCGATTTGAAACGCAAACCGGAGCCATTTATAATATTCTCGGGCAATGAATGCATCCATGCCCAGTGGCCACTTCATGCGAAATGAGTCGGTGGCCCTGGAGAGAATTTTTTGTCTTGAAAAGCTGAGCCCCATGGTCAATCTAGCAAAACCGCTCGGTGCTGGCTGCTGTCAGGGGAAAAAAAACTGATGAAGGCAAGAGAGAATGCCAGAAAATAATTACAGAGCAGCGATTACGTGTAAATATGTGCTCTATATGGGGACCCAGCCCAATAATGGCACTCCAATTAGAGGGCCATCACATCGAAGGTCCGGCCATGACAGATTATTAAAAGTGCAAAATTCTAACCAAGGCTTGTCAGGAATCATGGCGGTTGCGGCGCAGCGGGTAGCCACGTGCCGTAATATGGCCGAATCGTGGTCAGCTCAAAAAACAGAGGTAAGGGGATGCACGTTAGCCCCTAGGCCAACAACACTAATGAGTAACGCCGCGCATCCATCCACGTTTCGAACGCATCTTACGGCAATTAAGTTGGTGAGAATTCAAATGAAATTACAATAATGGTCAATGGCCAGTGCCTGGCTACATTTGGACAACGTTATACGCACTTATTTTTAAGAGAATCGTTGTCTATATTATGCATGTATAAAAACATGTATTGATAAATTCCAATAAAACTTTCTGTCAACATGTATAGATATAGTAACGATGGTATAGGAAATATGAATTTCCCATTTATAAAGTTACTATACGCATGGATTTTAAATGAACATGAAAACATTGGATTTTAAATTGAAAAAATATTGGATTTTAAATTGAAAAACTATTGGATTTGAAATTAAAAACATTGGGTTTAAAAATCGCCATCTTATGCATCAACACGTGCGACACCACGTTACCTTAATTCTTGATTATTTACTTTCGTTAACTGTAAACCAGCATTTTTATTGAAGATATTTCAATTTATCTTCGTAATTGACAGAGGATGGACAGCAGGTTTACCCTCCAAATCGAAAAGTATAACTTCGAGTTGCCAGCACTGACAAACTGCGATTAAGGATTGTTACAAATGTATTTCAGGCAGCAGAATTTATCAAATTGGAAAAATTGCTCGAAAATTAATTAAAGACAGCAAAGGCCGATGTCGTGGTCTTGGAATACACGAACGAACGTGCTACCCAACAACCTCGCATGCGTACAGCCAATTAATATTTTTTTCCAATTCTAGCACTGATTAATTAGTGCCAATTCAAAATAATGTTCGGCTGCCACGCTCGCATAACTCCGTATAAATTACCCTGGTTGTTTGATTTTTTATTCACGCATAGCTGTTGGGTCAAGGTAGTCTATAATTGTGAATTTGTGATCCGGTTGTAATGATATATCGAGAGCCCCGCGTGTCCAGCATCGCGCCATAAATCAACGTTGAAAACTAAGCCGAAAGTGTTATTTAATCCACACGAACTCATTCTTTTACGCCAATAATCTGCATTTACGAACACAGACAACCCACTGGGCTCACACTGTTCCTATCCCGCAATATTTCAAATTATATACAGGTTTATAAACTTTTTTGTGCAATCATCGAGATTCGATGAACGAAGCAAATAAATTTAAACGGACGGTGCAGCGTTTGCAGCATTTCCTTGTTTACTAACCGAATTTTAATACTTCTGGATTTAATTCGAATTGAATTAATCCGAGATAACGTCGTTAGTATTAAATTGGGTTAACGCAGCGAGCGTCAAAGCCTCAAATAGCCAACACGGACAAGAGCAATTCCGGTGAGGCGTAACGATAAAAACGTTTAAATAGTCCAAAAAGTTAGCGTAAATGTTGCAGCTGTATGACAAATTAAGTACGATCCAAATAGTTGTTACTAAATTATCAGATTTTATCGTCAATTAAAATTGCGGCGTAACAGATAATGATGTAAGCCTGCATGACAAACTGCGATCAAATTGAAAATCTACATGTTTATACAATTGTAGAATCCTGGATAATAAATGACATCATCGTTTCCATCGCTGGACGAGATTGCATTATCAAGCCCAAACCCTTCATCATTACATGGAGACAAATTAACATTACACTGTACATAAAACTAACATAGACAAATATTAGGGGTACTCAGACATTAGTTTTACGAATTAAAACATTATGCATTATGCATAATGAACGTGTAATTGGTTTAAAAACTGCGATTAAGCTTGCGTGAATTTTTTAACTCAATTATAGGGTATCGATTTTGCACATGTATATTATTTGGTCAAATATTGTGATACCTACAACAAACAACGAGAATGAAAAATCGCAACTTGCTCTGGTACAGTACGTTGCCGATTCTAAATCAGACTTCAATAGGGGTACTCAAATAGAAGCTTTACGAATCCTCCTCTGGCAGTCGTGAAATCATGTGGACAAAATCGACACGATAATTTATTTTTTAAACTTTACTCAAGGTTATCGAAGTTTTAAACCAGCTATTGCATAACTTTTGCTCATAACTTTACGACTTTTAAAGTGCGATTCAGAAAGTTTCTGAGTTGAGATATAATATGAGGTTCATGTTCGCCATCTTATTTGTGTTTAATTCAATCTTATATCCCGTTACATCAAACACAATCAGCCTAGTACAGACATCTTTGAGCAACGCTGAAAGACGTGCATGTAGCTCAAGAAAGTCACAATGATCAGTCAAAGCTGACCATGGATGCAATCCAAGTACCAAACACCTCGAAAGACCAACTTGGCCATCAACGACTCTGGTATACGGCGCTGATTCTCTTACCTCGTTGCGCATCCTGCACTTGATCCAAGTTGCTGATGGTCACGCGAATGAGGCTCGAATTCAACTTCAACTGGCCGGTGGTCAGTTTGACCAGGAGAAAGATGCGAGTATCCCTCTCCTTGACGTTGCCGCGACAGATTTTCGAATTTCCGAAATCCTCCACCCGCACAATGGCCGCGCTCAGGTTCATCAGGGCCTCGCCCTTCATGATCCTCCTGACCTTAACAACGGCGTCGTAGGTGGTGTCACTGTGGCGATGCCGATGCAATCGCCGGACAGTGCCCGTGAACACCACGTCGGCCATCGCTACCCTGACTTTCAAGGACGGATCCTTGCAGGATTCGGCGGCAGCGCGGCGCCCGGACGCCCGCTTGGACTGACCAACGGCCGAAATGGCCAAGACAAGCGCCAAAACACTAATCCATCTGAGTGACATCATCTTGTTCAAACACAACTGACCAAAAAAAAAAAAACCTGGGTTAAAACAACGAAATCGCAGCCAGCGTTACTAAAACTCTCGCTCGATCGTATCCATCGTTCTGTTCCGTTGATCACTCGAATGTCCACCTCCTTAATCCCATGGCCGCTAGCGATTGGGGAAAGGACCTTTGACCCGCACAACTTCCTCCCTGCATGCCTCGTCGGGGCCCCCCAAAAAATCAAAAGCGCGTAATCCTTCGGGCGACGGTTGGCGCGCGACCTTTGACCCCAGAGGGCGCGCGTGTCACTACGTGCGAGGTGAAGGGTTGCCTCTGGCTTCGCGCACCAACTTCGTTATATCCGATTCTGGCCACACGTTCGAAGCGAATGAGGTTGTCCACGCATGTTTTCTTCAATGTTGCCGTTGCCGCCCAAGTTTTAAGTGTCGCACTTTCGGACCAGTCTATGTTCTCACCTGTGCGGGGTTGAAAATTAAAGAGGGGGGAAAAGCGGGCAGCACGCAGCCTCCGTACCTATGACTGAGGGATTCTCTGAAATTTTACTCCACGAAAAAAAAAAGTTTGCGAAGCGTCCGGCCAATCAATGGCGAGTCTGGCGAGGGCCTGTATTAGGACGGGCCATCCAATTAGCGAAATGCATGCAGCAATTAAAGCGGATTAAGCAGGTGGTTAGCATCTAGAGCACGCAAATAAAAACCAATCTGGGCATTTGACTCGGGGTGGATGGGGGACAGAAACGATCATTAAAGCACTCGAAACCGCGAAAGCGTGGCTAATTGACGTCCGTTTTCCATCACTTTTCCGCATTTGAGAAGTTATGGACACTGGCCGGTTGATGACGTTGCTCGACGTGCTTTCGAACATTCGCGAGATGTCCACGAGTATGCTTCGTGAGGAATGTTCACTGACATTCATTCCTTCAACATTACGATGCCCAAAAATCCAAACCTCGTCTACGGTAAATTTATGGGTTGTAAAAATAGCTCGTTTTACCCATAAGGTGCGAGTTAATTGACTATGTACATATCAAACATATAAAATTACATTCTGTAATACTTATTCAGCATACAATTTGAACTTAGTAAACAGTTTTTCTTAAATTTTTGTCAGAATGAGAACGATATTTGATTATGTACGTATCCAGATATACTTGTGCCAACACTGAAAACTGGTAATCCAGGGTAAACTGATGTGGCATAAGAACATCCTCATTAAAACCGTAAATATTTAAACTTTATATAATACAGTATAGAACTCCAATTATCCGAACTCCGACTATCCGAATCGCTTTCAGAAAATGATTTTAAAGCGGAAACGTACATACATGTACAATGTACGTGTACTGCGATTCGCATATGATTGGCTGCCCGAAAACGGATCAAGACAGTCAGACAGCTTACTTTGACCGACATGTTCAGCAAACAATGACTTTCATTTACAATGTACAGGTGCTAATGTACAACACTTGTAACTACAAACGCTATATAACATGTAAAAGTGTTGCCTTTTCATTTAATTAATTAAAAATGCATACAGTACCGAAAATAAG
>JAQGBX010006535.1:0-12364 GCA_034698745.1 Megaphyllum sjaelandicum
GTTTATTTTCCTTGGAGAAATATTGAAGTTCCAATTACAAGAAAATCGAATTACAATTCGATTTTCGGAACGACCAAATTGGGGGTGGTTGGGTATAATTTGGTGCTATAGGACTCCCCCTTAAGATACAATTGAATAATTAAAAGAAAGAGGACTTCGTCGACGATCAATTTTGCGAATAAAGTACAGAACACTGCTAATATCTGTACGACGCGTAAGTTAAGCAAACACCGATGATGTAAGTGCGAGTAGCGTGCAAAAACAAAGAATTCGAGTCTTAATTACGTTTTGATAAATTTTGAAACACAACTCGGAATGTCGAAGGCAATTTATCCCAATGAAAATGACAGAAACGAAACCTATAGTTTAGAAAAAAGCAGAAACCGAAAAGTTAATTGGTCGAGTGACGAACTCAGCAACATTGAAGGCCACTTTTGAATCCCTAACTTCCGAGTCATGCTGCAAAACTTACTACACAGATTGCAAAATGCAGTGTGCAGTCTCTGCATACAGCGTACAAATGCTATATCGATGGCAACTAACAGAGGTGAAAGTAAAACGACAGCGGTGAAGCTCCTTTTTGGAACGTAGACTTTCGATGCTACCATGTGCGAGCCTTTGGCAAGAAATCCAATTTGAACATCTCCGGGATACACTTTCGCACCATTAAAATAAAGTACAAAAAATTAGGGCCCTATCTAGAATGTCCATAATACTTGCCATAATGTATTTGTAAGCAGCTGTATAACAAAAGTTATCAATAGACTGAACGTTGTGCATGCTCTGACAAAGGCCGAGGATTTTCTTGATGGATGACATGTCGACATTCAAAAACTATACAGTATATAGTTGCCTTATATATATATAGCAACCTAAATTGTTTGATGTTTGTTAGTATTCCAAACTGAACTATTCGTTAATCTTCCTCCAGCTACAGACTGTGGCTTTTCAAAAGTTATCGATGATTTGAACATTGTGCAGGCTCAGAAGAATATGGTGCCTGTATGGCGTATTTTGACCTTTGGCCCCTACATCATGTTTTCACCCTCATCTTTTTGGAGAGTGATTTTTCTTAAGTTTTTTTCTTCTCATCGATGATGTCACTATGCCCTAAGGCATATGCCATATTTGCAAAGCTAATTCCTCCCCATTTAATGACGTCATTTCAAATAGTGTTTTTACTTTGAAATGTAGCTGAAATGGCTTGTATTTTGACCTTTTATCCCCCTCCTACACCATATTTTGCCCCTTATCTTTTTTTCTTCGGGATCCATGCTATATTGATAAATGGAGAAATGATGCTAATGACTCATAAGGGGAAGCCAGTTTTATTGTCATAAAAATCAATTAAGAGGGTCTACCAGCAGTCACGAGGGTTTTCATCTCTCAATAGATGGCGACAAATTTCACAACCTTTGCGCGTGCATTGACGCGTTTTGCATGCGCGATGACGTTTCTATCAGCCTTTTACTGTCAGAACAATGATACAGAATTCAAAATCATCCAATTCCTTAATCATTTTCATTGATTTCTCCCCATATTTTATAAATGCGTGTTGCATCATATTCAATTAATATTGCAAATTAAATTTACAATTTAACGTTATTCTTACAAAAATTCGATCCAAATAATTTAAAAAATATTTATATATAAATTGCCATTTATAATTGCACGTGTTCTAAAATGCAAACATTCCTTGTTTTCTTGATCTAACTTTTCATGCTGGCACGCAATTTCATTCTCTGGTTACCATAGCAATAATATGGTAACCAAAGAAGGACCAAAGCCACAGAGATAGTATTAAATATTCACCTGAACAATCTCGACAATTTTTAGCAGCTTTCAAAAAATGCAAATAAAAGTTGAAAATTTTAAAGAAATACTGTTCCTCAAGAAATTTCATTTTAAACTTACCTGACTTTTCCAGGTTTTAAGAAAACCTTTCCCAAACTGACATTGGAAAATAGTTTTTTTAAAATTTAGTAACGAGAATTTTGAAAATCAGCAAAAGTTTTTTTTTTGGAAATAGCAAGCTAGGCTTGACAAAATTTGCAAATTTGCACTAGAAAACGTAAACAATTTTGAAAATTTTCACTCGAAAAACGTGAAAAAATTTGGCAATTTGCATTTGAAAAACACGAACAATTTTGCAAATCTTCACTCGAAAAACGTGGAAAATTTTGCAAATTTGTACCCGGAAAACGTGAACAATTTTGCTAAATAATGTACTCAGAAAACGCGGAAAATTGTTTAAATTTGTATATGGAAAACTTGAAAAATTTTGCAAAACTGTACTCCTAAAATGCGGAAAATTTTGCAAATCATGTGCTCCAAAAATGTGGACAATTTTGCAAAGCTGTACTCCAAAAATGTTGAAAATTATTGCAAATTTCTACTCGGAAAATAGGCGCTAAGCGATCCTTTTGGATCGCCATGACTACATTGAATTTTCCTGACTTTTTCAAAATAAACCATACTTCCCTGACTATTCCAGGTCATTTTCAAGTTCCCTGACTTTTCCAGGTTTTCAAGAAAACCTGATGCATAAGTCTACTTGAAACTCTAGAAAACATCCATAATTTAAATGCCTATAGGTTGAATATTTTATTTTTATAAGAATTTATTAAGAAATTATTTCCTTGTCATAACTAACATATTAAAAAAAAAAAATTTTCGACAGTGTTCCCCAAAACTTCCATATTAAACAGGGTACCCAGACCTGGAAAATTCAGGAAATTTGAAAATGACTAAAAAAGTCAGAAAAGTCAAGGAAGAATAGCTTATTTTGATAAAGTCAGGAACGTTCAATATAGTCATGTTGCTGCAATCCAAAGCTGCTTTTACATGATCAGTCCAGGGCCCATTTTCCGTGTAGAAATTCGCACAACATTCCACGTTTTCAGAGTAGAACTTTGCAAAATACTTTACGTTTTGCAAGTTGAAAACTTCCAACATTTTCTAAGTAAAAATTTAAAAAATTCTCCAAATTTTTGTACAGTATTCGGAAAATGTTAAAATATTGAAAATTTGTTCTGGTTTTTCCAGGACAAATTTTCCCCATTTTCCGAATACTGTACAAAATTTTAAATAATTTTGAAAATTTATACTCGTAAAATGTTGAAATTTTTAATTTTGTCCTCGGAAAACGTGGGAACTTATGTACAACATTTTTAAGACTAATTTTTAACATTTCAACATTTTCTGAATACTGTACAAAATGTTTTCTTGCAAAAATTGTCATAAGTAAATTTAGTAAAATAATTTCCTGGGTCAATTTTGCAAAATATGTCAATTTTTGACATTGTTATTTCGCTGATCAATGACAATGTTAAATATGACATATGCGATTGTTGTCCACGATTTTGGGAAATGTTTGCAGGAAAATATTCAATATATTGCAAAATTTACTTTTGGCAATTTTAAACAATTTTCAACATTAAAATGGAAAAATAGATGGAAAATTTCGCAAATTTGTGTTTAGAAAATGTTGAATGTTGTGCAGATTTGTACTTGTATTAGCTTGAAAATTGTGTGCAAATTTAAATTACGAAAAGCTTGAAATTTTGCAATGATTTCTGCTTGGAAATTGTTGTCAGAAACTCTTGAAATTTTTTTCTTATACGCTCGTAATATTTTCGGGACAAATTTTAATAAGTTTTCAGATGTGCACCGAGCTAACCATTAGTAATTTATATTTTAATGATAATATGATTTTGATTGCACATGCAACAACCTCTTGCTAGTATATTAATATGCAGGTATTTCAAGCAATAAGAAACGTAATTTCGTACAAAAATTTTATTGAAATTCAAGAACTGCCTCTGTTTTGCTAAAAGCAAATGGAAGCACTGCAGCAGCAGAAATTTCATATCATATTACCCTTTCATCATATTCTCTGCATGTGTTAGTCACCATGGAAACCGTGGTAACATTTAGAATACATAGGGTGATGCTATTAATTAGGGAAACAAACTGTATGCATAGGAAAAATGCAGATTTTCGAGTGGTCACAAAGTTGTTGCTCGATTTACAATTTTTCCAGTAACATTTCCTTCGAACATTATTTCTAATTATGGGCGTTGTAATTCAGAAAATGGATTACAAGAACGGGAAGCTGAATAGTTAATCTGTCTAGTGGGATCGGTATTTTTCATCAGCTTGGAGTATTGAAAATAGCATTCTGCATCAAAATTCAAATTTTCAGCTTTACAGTGGTGATAACGTGGTCACAGGGTCATCACACAGTTAACCACGAGACTTATGGCGCCGCCAATTAACATTAAAGGAAATGGAAAGCAATAAATTTTTTAATACTTTTCAAATATATGGGTTAGAAAATTTCATGATCCCACTAGCTAGATAATATCAATCAATGTCTAGAAAATGAAGAATTTTGGAAAAATTGTAAGTGAAACGTCTAATATTATCTCCGAAAAAAATCCCATTGTTTTTGGATCACTGGTAGACCCTCTTAAATGAAAAACAAAAATTAAACATCTCAGAATTCCTCAATGATTTCTGCATGCCTGGTGGATTGACTTGGTTATTATTTAGTCAAACAACGCTGAGCTTCAAGCTGTAATTGAGTGGATCTGTCAGTGGTGCTCTCCTAAAGCTAAACCTCAAAATAAAAAATACCAATTATTAAAATAACGTGAAAATAATAAATAAAAATTGCAACGGAAAATAAAATTGAATGTTTTGTTTAATTTTTACATGCCATTTTCTAAAAACCAGGAAAAACTTGAAATATTTTAAGAACTGCGGTTCTAAAGCTCTCCCAAATAAAACCTAATATTGAAAATTTGCATAAATTACCCTTATACAATTCAAAAAAAGAAGCACGTGACTCGGACGATTGGTTCAATTTGTACACGTTATTTTGTGAAAACTGAGAAAAACGAAAATATTTTCTGAGTGGTAAATAATCGCTGTGCAATTTAAAGTGATATATAAAATTTGTAGAAATTACCCTTCTACAATCCAAAAAAACAGCATGTAAAACGGACAATTGGTTGCATTTTTATGCGCCATTATGTAAACACACGAAAAAATGTTTATTAAGTGATAAATAATATGCATCGCTATTATGATTATTTAATTCTCTACATTCTTAAAAATATTTATGTGAATATAACTATCATCTAAAAAGTTCTAAGGCATTTTGATCTTCATGCACCATTGTTCTGCAGTGCAGCTAGCAATTATGGTTTGCCCGTTTTCAAAACATTATAGCAACTTCAAATAATTAAAAATGAAGATAAAACCATTTGAATACATTCAAACAAACCAATCTCTTACAACTACTAATTAGGCATTATGTCCCTTGTGTATAGTAAAAAGTAAAAAAACATCATTGGATAGAGAACATGTCACATCCTAATTGCAGCTTTTAAATCATATGCTAAACCCTCAAATGTGCTTTATTTATAGATGGACGCCTTTAGAAAAACAGAAATTGCCAGTTGGGAAACGCTTTTAAAGCACCAAAAAATAACATGTTATGAATTAGCTCAAAAATTAAAACATGAGGAGGCGGAAGTGAGATGGAAACTAAACCTCAGCCTGATAAGGAAATATTTTGGCCTAGTTTTCCTGAATTGGCCACAATATCGCTAGATGTAACAACCGCTCAAGCTGGCGATGGTTCCAACGAACAACAAGAATAACAACAACAATCCCAAGAAAATTCTAATGATGTGTGTATTTTTGTTTTACGATTCAAAAAAATATTGCATGTTGTTAATAATTACAATTACAATAGGAATGTGAAAATAGTGAAGAGGAGGTGCAAGTGGTGTGGGAGCCTCAGCCAGGACCATCGTGTAGGAAGGATTTTCCTTTAAGTGGAGATGATGTGGGACAGGATGACCTTTCTCAATCATCCTCAACTTCATCATCATCAAGAGCATCATCAGAGGTGTTTCTTACAGAAAGTTTTTTCCATAGTTTCAATTTACAAAATATCTTACCATGTTTTTTTTCTATTCAGCATGTTAGTAAAGGGCTGAAGAAAACTGCTTTTGAGCCTAAGAATTTCTGCGATTTGGTGGAAGACCCTGTTAGGCGCATCTCTAAATTTAAAACTCAGGCGGTTACCAATCGAGTTAACTTTAAAAATTTGGGGGATATTGAGCCGGCTAAATATGCTGAGAAATTTGAAAAACATTTTCCAGTCAATTATAAACAAAGCTACTGGTGACTTTAAAAACTACGATTTGGTCCGGTTTTACTTTGCAAGTAAATCATGGCAGTGGGCTATTAACATGCCTTACATGAAATGTGACGAACTCACTAGCAAACATGTGCTTTAAGAGTTCATGAAAACGGACCAGAGTAATGATGGCTTAGGTTGGGATTCAAACAGTCAGAATCAACATTATAACTACTACCATGCCAACACCAGAATTAGGATGGTCGCGAACAGGGTGTTGCCGGCTGCGTATCTGTCTCAAACTTACCGAATGGCTGAAAGAGAAGCGTTGCGCTATTACCAGCATAGCGAAGACCGATCAACTTTGCTTTGCTCGTTCGTTGGTCATAGCTAAAGCGCATTTTAAGTTTTTTATGGGGAGCCTCAAGAGAAGACAAAATGTTATACAAACAATTGTGATATTCGATTGAAGCATCAAGGAAATGAAGCCTGCAACCTCCATCAACGGGCTGGCGTTAGAGAACGACCATGTGGTCTAGCAGAGTTTCAACAGTTTCAGGACCACCTCATTGAAGAAAGCTACAATATCAATCTACAGTGCAAAAGCTGATTTTACACCTACATTTAAAGGACCTGATACATGCGACAAGCCACTATTCGTGCCGCTGTATGACCAGCACTTTGCTGTGCTACCAAAAATTCAACCGTTCCTACTTTTGTTGGTCATGCTTATAAGGTAGAAAAAACTAAGTTATGTGGCATAATTTTAAATCAGCTACTGATTATTATTATGGTATTCGGTGTGTTTGTTCTGGGCATAACAAGTCCTGGTCGCCACAACTTCCTCAAAACACGCCACAGTTTCAAAGATGCTCAGTGTAAACCTGAGCAAGGTTTTACATGGGTGAAATGTGAAACCAGCATTAGATATTTCAAGGGTGATTCCTGTAAGCAACTACACTTAGCTAATCAAACATGTGTCACATTTTGGCGATGTAGAACATGTTTATTAACAATGCAAATGGGTAAAGTCTATTACTCTGTATTGCATGTATGCATTTACTGCAAGTACCCTGTGACACGAGACCATCTTTGCTACATTTAAGAATTGCCAGACCTGAATAAGCACCCTGTGAATGTAAACTATGATAATTAAGAAACTAGAATGAACCCCAGACCTCCAAAGAGAAAAGCTGATTCTGTTTTAGAAAATATTGCAAAAAAGGCTTAATCAATCCACCTCTTGTAACCTAATGCAGGGAACTGATGTTCATAAAGCCAATCTAGTTGTAGTGTAGATAGAGGACGGCTCATCGGAAAAGCATAAATTTTTCCAAGGTGACCATGAATCAAATGCAAGAGAAATTTTGCAATTGGGTATTCATCGAAAGATGTAGACATCCAATTCCAAAGAAAAAGAAAAGAACGAGGTTATAACCATTCAACCTTTCATATTAGTGGCCCATTACATGAAAGGTTATGATGGCTATTTTGTGTTAGAATATCTTTACAAAAATTACACCTACCCTCCTGATGCTGTCCTCTTCTGATGCCTCCTCATGTGTTTAGAGGTTCCTTAATTGTACATAAAATTTATTGATTTATTTAGTTACTTGTCAATACCTCTTGCTAAAATTCCTGAAACATTTGGACTAACTGAATTAAAAAAAGGATATTTTCCTCAGTTATTCAACACTTTGGAAAATCAAAACTATAGGGGCCCATACCAGAGATTTAATTTTACAATCCTGACTCATTTTCAACATCTGGAAGGAAATTTTGTTTTAAATAGCATGCTGAACAAGTGCACTCAAACAGGGAGTTTATTCTAAAACAAGAAATGCTTGATTACTGCATCTCGGATGTTCAAATTTAAGGAAAGGTTGTGAAAACTTTCGCATGCTGTGTTTCGAAAATTATATCAAATTGGTCCCTTCCTGTGCAGCTTTACTATGGCATCCTTTTGGAAAACAGTGTATTGAACCCATTTTATGCCTAAAGACAGTATTGCTATCATACCCCATGGCGGATATTAAGGGGATGCCATGCAGTGTTTAAGCTTTACATTGGTTATTATGGTTGAATTCAAAAAAGGGGGCCAATGAAGCAGTTATTCAACATGCAAGAAATAAGGGTTAAGTAACCGTACGTGAATTTACTTTACAATAAAGATACTTTTGGTTTATATGAAGATTTACATGAGCATGAATTTTTTAATATTACAGATAAATGGAAACTACTTAGCTGATGGTTATGACCCCTCGACTTAAACTGTGTATGAATTTTAGGGGTGTTATTTTCATGGCTGCCCTAAATGCTACACACCAGACACGCCTAATGCCTTTCGCCACTGCACCATGGGTGAAGTGTGTGCCCAAACTCAAACTAGATCGTACTGCCTCAATTAATAATGCTAACTACAATGTTGTTTAGATCTGGAAGTGTGGGTATGACAAACTTCTAAAGGAGGATGGTGATATGCGTGCCTTTGTGGAGCAATGCGGTATCATTGACAGATTAAATCCTTGTGATGCCTTTTTTGTTGGCCGAACCAACTGTGCGAAAATTCATTGCAAGGCTAAAGATGGCGAAGTTATCAAATATTATAACTTTACTAGCTTGTATCCTGGAGTTATCAAATATGGTGGAATGCCTGTTGGCCATCCAAATATTATACCCTGTCCTGCAGCAGCCTATTAACCAGGGCAGTACTATAAGTTTGTTAAATGCAAAGTGCTGTCTCCTGCGAGATTATATCACCCCGTCCTACCTTATCGTTCTCAAAATTGGCTTTAATTTCCATTATGCTGAGTATGTACCGACCTAAGTCAGGTGGAACATTGCCATCACATTGATAATGAGCGATCACTGACTGGTACAAGGATCACCCCTAGGGTCACCCCATAGGGCAGTTCAGTTTAGTTATAAAATAGACAAAGGTGGAACATTGCCATCACAATGATGATGAGCGATCACTGACCGGTACATGGATCACCCCTGAAATTAATAGGGCAGTTCAGTTAGGTTATAAAATAGCTAAAGTTTTTAAAATTTGGCATTTTGAAAAGACGGCCTTGTACGATGCCTCTGGAAATAATGACTTCACCCAAGGATTGTTCGGGGGTTATGTTGATAGACTTCTTAATGTAAGGCAGGAAGAAAGTGGTTGGCCTAGTTGTGCAGTGTCTGATGAGGATAAAGCTGCTTTTCTTGATTTATTTCGGCAAAATGGAGGTATATGCTAAACGTTAATACTATTTAAAAACAGTTTAATCAAAAGTAAATTTTTTAAAGGAATTTTACTGAATCAAGTAACATTAGAGCCAACCCCGGTCTAAGAACAACAGCCAAGTTAATGCTAAATAGGTTTGTGATTTAAGCTTTATTCGACTTATTTAGACTTATTAAACCTTAGCAAAATGTTAAATGCATGACTTTGTTCATATAGCTTGTGGAAAAAATTGGTCAGCGAGAAGCTCTACCAAAGACAGAGTATGGCACAACTCTGCATCGCTTCATCGAACTTCTGATTTTGCCTGAAGTTGAGGTTACCAACGTGCATCCTAGAGTTAATAAGGAAATTATGGTGGTGACCTCCACTACAAAATCTGACTATTGTTCCTAGTGTCCGCACAAATATCTTCATTGCGGGTTTTACAACCGGACTAGCGCGATTACAGCTTTGCAATTTGCTGAAATGTCTTGGAGAAGATGCTCTTTGTCTAGATACTGACAGTGTCATATTCGAAAGCAAAATTATGAAGGGAAAATTACAAGATTTTTTCGGTGATTATTTAGGTAAAGTTAAGGATGAAATTGATCCTAGACTGCACATTGTGGAATTTATTTCGGGGGCGCAAACAATTATTCCTATAGACCTCCTGATGGTTCTGAAGATTAGGTAGTGTTAGGCATACCACAGACATTTAAAACACCAGAAAATGAGCTTTGCTGTGATAGTCAATGGTCTTGTCTTCAGACAGTGCACCAAGCTCAATAGCATTTAATGACACAGAAATAGTTCGAAACAAACTTAATGATAAGTTGACTAACCGCAAATCATCCAAAATCTGCAGTATCCATTTTAAAAATGGCAACGTTGATGAGACTACGTTCACTGTGTATCCCTATGGCTACCGCTATGTAAATTGAGATTTATTTTTTTTGTATATAAAAGTTTGTATTATCACTGAACCTTTTTGTGTTTTTAAGCATGATATTAGAAGCCATGGGTTCTTTAGAGGAGCAACAACTTAGCAAGCTTTATTATATGCTGTCAGAGCCAGCAAGTTTTGGTGGAATTTTACCCTTATTAAAAGAAAGTAAAGTTAACTTGCATACAGTAAAGCAATAGATTCCTTACCAGGACACCTATGCGTTGCATAAACCTGCACGCTGTAATTATCCTCGCAACAAGATAGTTGTTGCTGGCATTGGTGATCAATGGCAGGCCAATTTGGTGAATGTCTGCTTTTGCCAAACCTAACAATGATGTAAAATTTATGTTGACTATCATTGATATCTTTACAAAATTTGCATGGGCTGTTCCTCTGCACAAAAAACAGGTTCGGCGCTGGAAGCAGCTTTTAAGTGTTTTCAAACAAGGCAGGATACCGGATAAATTAAACACCGGTCAAGGAACAGAATTCGATAATGTAAAAGTTCCGGGGTTTCTTAAGAAAAATAATCAGTTTTTTACAACAAGAAGTGATAAAAAAAACAGCTGTTGTTGTGCGATTTAACCGATTTGGATGTTCTTTAATCATTTATATCATCATATAATCGCAGTAAACATATGACTACAGGAAAGGTCCCAACCGAGGTGACTTACAAGAATGAGAATGAAGTATACAAGAATTAATGGAGATATTCTGCAGAGAAGAGAAAAGTTAAAATACAAATGCAACATTGGTGATGTTGTATGCATAAGTAAGCACAAGCATGTGTTTGAAAAAGGCTATCTTCCGAATTGGACAGAGGAAGTTTTTACAATCTTAGAAAGACTGCCTAGAATTCCTCCTGTTTATTGCATTCAGGATTAGGATGGTGCTGTAATTGAAGGGACTTTTTACAAACAAGAGCTTCAAAAAGTAACCTAAAGTAGTTCTAGCACTAACTACGTGATTGAAAGTATCATGGAACGGAAAAAGAGAAAAGGCAAAGATTACGTGCATGTAAAATGGCGTGGCTACCCTTTAAGTATGAATAGCTGGATACTCGCTAAAGACATCAATCAGTTTTGAGTATCGGCGTGATTAACAACATGAGTTACAACATTTACTTGCCTTCAAACATGTGCTTAGGGAATTTAAAAAACACACAAGCAGATTAAATTTCTAGGCTCCCCAAGCCATTAGAGCTAGATGGGCAGTGGGTGGTAGGATTAACAGAAATCCATATACTATGCACATGGTATAATATAACTTTAAGCAACAATCGTTTATATATTAGAAGTGAGGATATACCAAAATTCTTAAATTCTGTTTTATACCTTTGCAATACAAAGCCTGGGTATTATGGCTCGCCTCAGGAACTCACTTAAGCAGTGTCTAAATGCATAAAATTAAATACTGTACATGACCTTTCAATGGGTTATAATGAAGTTTTGAATAAGACGAATGTCAAGTAAACGAGCTGCAATGCAAGGATATATTTTCCAGAGAAGGGAATGGAATTAGGAGCTACTTTAGGATTTAATTGATTTGTAAAACTGCTTCCTTAGTTTAGTGCCGATGAAAATGACAATGTTGAAAACTTAGAAGCTGGATGGTTTGTCAATGAGGCGCAACGTAGCAATGTTGATCGCATCTTTTGAATTTTAAGGTTTCAATTCATGTTGGAAAAGCAAATTGCAAAAATTGCCGTTTGCATGAATGCGTTTAAAGGGGTCATTTTATGTTTGTCATATGTTGAGAAAATTGATTTAAAAAATCAAACAGGATGCAGAGATAAACATCGTTAAAACGGGACGTTAATCATCGATGCTACAAAGTGCGAGGCTTTAGCAAGAAATCCAATTTTAACATCTTCAAGATACACATTAACTCTAGCTAAATAAAAAACAAAAAAGTATAGCTGCAAGAGGTACAAAATACTGGCCATAATGTACACTCGAGTGCAAAAAAATCGACTTACCTGCAGGAATCGACTAAAATTGTTTTTTCTCAAAAACCAAATGTCCGATTTGAAATCGGAAAAATGTGTTTCGTA
>JAQGBX010006536.1:0-12363 GCA_034698745.1 Megaphyllum sjaelandicum
ATGGGTCCCTATGGCGGGACCAGCATATTTTTTGATTTTAGAGAGGATTTGATTTTACACGGGTTGATTTTAGACAATTTCTACTGTAACCATAACTGACCTAAGTGTAGTTATTTAAAAAGTTTCTATAAATCTAATCTTCTGGTGGACCTGATGTCGAGACTTTTGTGCCAATCCATGGTTGTGACTGCCAATCTTTCATGGCCTGTCAATTCTCCTCGGAGCATCTTTGTCACTCGAAAATCTCGACCTATTTACGACGTGACAACTTTGTGACAAAGACTGACGAAGGAGGGTGAAAGCCGTTGAACGTCTGCATAGGTCGTCCTGCATGTGATTTGGTAAACTGTTGTCTGCGCCCCACTTCCATTGTCTGCTCGTTAAAACAATGACAATAAGGTAAGGCGCATTGAATGGCACAAAAGGATCGGATTTTTCGCTCCTTTTTAAGGCACGTTTTCGGATGTAATGAAAGGCTTAGCGTCTAATCCTCGTCGGCAAGCGCAAATTATCATTTACATAGTGTATGAAATAATTAAACTCGACGTCCTGCAGTGAACTCATAATTCGGGATTACGTCGCTCGAGACAACTGGGGGATCCCGAGAGGAATTATGGGGGAAAATGGAGAGGATGATAGTTCGTATACGTCATTATATTAAGGGAAACCTTGGCAAAAAAGAGGATATAAACAATAGATGACGTTCCCTTACGAAACTTATGTGTATATAAACGGAGTGATGATCATGTTGAAAAGTTTCCAACTTTATTCCAGGTTCAGTCACGGACACAATGTGGACAGGGGGAGACCCTGGGAAAACCTGGAAAAGTCAGAGAACTTAAATGCTCAGGGTTTTTCGAGCATAAACTCACAACATTTTCAATTTTTTCCGAGGTCATCTTTACAAAATTTTTCGCTTTTTGCCGAGGATAAATTTGCAACATTTTCTACGTTTTCCCAAGCACAAATCTATAGCATTTTCATGATTTTTCATAAAGTTGGAAACTTTTCGTGTGAACTGTATACAGTTTTCCGTACCTTTAGGGGCCATTCAATATGGACGTCCTCTTG
Source organism: Megaphyllum sjaelandicum (assembly GCA_034698745.1). Classification (NCBI taxonomy): domain Eukaryota; kingdom Metazoa; phylum Arthropoda; class Diplopoda; order Julida; family Julidae; genus Megaphyllum; species Megaphyllum sjaelandicum. The sequence goes on from JAQGBX010006536.1 coordinate 1,072, forward strand.
TAGGGATAAGGGTGTTTAGGTTCAGTCACGGACACAATGTGGACAGGGGAAGGATGGGGGGTATGACCAACTCGGACGTATACTTGATAAAAAAAAATGCCAAATAAAATGTTTCCCTGCAAAGTTTTCGGGAAATTGAGCGCCATATCGCATTGATGATGTGTTATAAATTGCAAAAGTCAGTAAACGGGGTATCTCTAGCCCTGGAAAACCTGGAAAAGTCAGATGTAACTTAAAAGCTCAGGATTTTCTCGAGCATAAACTCACAACATTTTCAATTTTTTCCGAGGTCATCTTTACAAATTTTTCCACTTTTTTCCGAGGATAAATTTGCAACATTTTCTAGGTTTTCCCAAGCACAAATCTATAACAGTTTATGAGGAGAAACTTACAAAATTTACAAAATGGAGGAGGTGATCCCGGTTGACTGGACACAATGCGGACAGGGGGTAAGGGTTTTGGTAACAATTTTGAGGACTTTCTTTTTGAATTACCCCTTGATAAAAATGATTTGAGTTGGATTTACATGTAGCCTACAGTAGGCTACGTGTAATTCATTCCTAAGATATAGTGCTTCTCAAATTCGAAATTTCGAAAGATATACAGTATTCTGAAATCGTTTTCTGAATGGGTCAATATAACAAATTTTGTTTCATACATACATAATTATTAAAAGTGCTGTATAAAATTACCTTCGTGCTATGAGTACTGTACAGTAAAACCTGGAAAAGTGACCACCTGTTTATGTTGACCACTTTTTAATGTTTTGTTTTTTCTAGTGTACATTTCCATCATAAAAAATTCTCCTTATTGTGACCAGTGACCACCTGTCTATCGTGTACAGTGACCAGTGTGTGTTGTTTTTTACTAACAATTTTTACATTGCCAATGTACCTTAAAAAGTGACCAGATAACGGATGAGTCACGTTACATCTTGCTTTAACCCTTGGACATGATGATTCTGTACTTGTTTGGTTTTGTGTTTTTTACTACATGTATAAGTGCAGTGTACATGTTTATTATTTTAATTTAATTCAGGAACTCTTTGTATAGTGACCACGTGTGTACAGTCACCAACATAGCAATTTTTTTTGGTGGTCACTCTTTAACAGGTTTTGCTGTGTATGAAATACAAATCCATTCCTAAGATAGATAATGTCTGGTACACAACCATCTCGAATATACTTTCATCCAATCTTAATTAAACTGATTAAAAATTTCAGACGTGTAATTATTTCTCATAATTATACCAAAGTCTAGATAATTATATACCTGTTAAACTCGGAAATCTTGTATACTATATTCTCGATATCCTCGCCTTATTTTTTGTTGTAAGTCTCGCCATTTCGGATTTGTTTCCATACTCGTTTTAAGGTATATAAATCCATATATTATATACTATATTGTTTTATTTTGTCATTGTTAGAGATTGATATTAATCGCTTCCGCTTCTTTGGCTTTTTTTTCCTTCCCGAAAAATAATCATGATTAATACAAGGGGTTTTTCTATTGAATATGCATTTAGACTTTGGAAAATTTCTTTCAATTATTATTAAAGAGTAGAAGCGATGCGGCAGGGTGGTGCAGATAAATGGTAATTTTGATGCAATTTGACAGCACTTGTATACTATGAGCATGCGTATGAATTTCGATAACGCATTTAGTCGATGCGACATGTCTGAAGAAGCTTTCTCCAACCCTTCAACTTTTTTTTGTTTCTTCAATATATGAAAAAAAAGTGGGGGAGAAAAAGTACCAAATTATGTATTATTTATGCATCAAAACATTCAAAATCTTCCCATCCATTATCGTCTTTCGCCGGTTTAGGCCAACCCTAAATCCCGCTCATCTTAATACTTCAGTATTTTCTTAAATCTTATATAGTTATACTTTTACCACCACTTGTCCTTTATCTCGTTAATCCCTTAATACCGTACGTAGGATTTAATTGTAATAACCTTATATCCATAATGTTTTATCCGCCTACGTAACGTTTTTGCTCGGCCCATTTTCAACAGCTATAAGTTTGTTTTTTCTAAATTTGGATTAAAAACAGCACCATTTCTTACAAGTTGAAACATATGGACTATTTTGCATTTAGGGGACATTCAAAAAGGACGTCCTCATGTAGGGGTAGGGGTAGGGGATGGGGGGGTTTACTCACGAACACAATTTTCCCGAAATGAAAGGGAAATTGAGGCGCAATTATGGGTTATTTAAATTGCAAAAGTCGGTAAACGGGGTGCTCCCGTTCTGGAAAACCTGGAAAAGTCGGAGAACTTAAAAGCTCAGGGTTTATTTTCAAGCTTTCAAATTTTCCCAGTACAAATTTTTTTTTCGAACATAAACTCGCAAAATTTTCAACCTTTTCCGAGGTCAACTTTACAAATTTTACCACGTTTTGTCGAGGACAAGTTTGAAAAAAAATGTCCAAGTTTTCTTTCCCTAGGCAAACTCGCAACATTTTCCACGTTTTCCCAAGTACAAATGTTCAGCATTTTCAACTTGTCTTTGAGTGCAGATTCGTAAGATTTTCAGCAGTTTCCGAGGAAAAATTTGCAAAATTTCCAACAGATTCTGAGGACAAATTGCCAAAATTCTCAATATTTTCAGAATGCAAAATTTACGTTTTCCATGTAGACTGCAAATTTTCGAAACTTTTCAACTTTTCCAAATACGATGTTTTTTAAAGTTTCGGACGTCCGAATGGGGGGAGGGGTCCTGATTGACCGGCATAATGTGGACAGGGGGGGGGGGGGAGAAGGAAGGGGAAATCTGTCCAATTTTGGGGAAATTTTGAAGACGTCCTATATGAATGGTCCCTCGTATACTACTCTATACTTTACATTTCTCCATTCTTATAACATTCATAGAACAGAAATGTGTCTTATCTTCATGTCATACATCAATGGTGCTAATTTTAAGAAAACAACTGCACAACATACATGTTGTATCTACAAACATGTTTCTGACACTTCTTATACGTACCATTTTTCTCTACTGTTTCTTGTTATTTTCTCAATTTTTGACACATGTATTTTCTAAAAAATACATTTTCAGTTAACTGCACAATTTTCACTTCAGATGGCGCCACCATAAACATTTACGATCCGATTAACTGAATTCCTATATATGATCCAAAAATTTTCTTTTTTGACAGTTTGTATTTATACAGAAAATAAGCATAATTTAGTCCGATAAACTGTCAAGTATTGATTCAACGTATACATATCAGATATATATTTTCATTAAAAATTGTTATTTTTCTGAAATAATTTTTTTTAAAAAAAGAGGGTTTATTGGTTTTTTAGATGCAAATACAGTATGGGCATTGCGTATATAAGGTTTACTAAAAAGCCATTAATTGAATCATCGGTTGAGATGGCTGCTAATGCAGAATGAGTGATGTTTTTACTGGAAATGAATCATGGATTCATGCATGGTGGATGTCGGCATGTAAGCCTAATATCCCTACATACTGTTAAGTAGCTTCGCTTTGCATATTAAATGATACCTCAAATGTTACGTCGTATATATAATGGCCAAATGCGATGCAAATTTTTGCACATTTTTTTTATTTTAATCTATTTTACCCCCACCCTCGCTAAAATTCCCCTGGATCTCGCAACGGAATCAATCATGGGACTTGTCGGGGCATGACAACCAATGATTAATAGCTATTAGGCCCAGCTTGAGGCTTATAATCACACAATGAAGGCTAACTTACAACAAAAAGGCATTGGGATAGCGGCTCTCCTAAGCTTAATTCTGTTCCTAATCATCATTACCTTTTTATTAGTATTATTGTTATTATTGTTGGCAATATAGCTGCTTCGACTTCAGAAGCTAGGCGCTTGTCCATTCTTTTCGGAGTTGTGGTCATCTCCCTAAAAATGGGATTCAAGACCTCCCTAGGTGGCCACTCGCTCGAGAAATAAATATGCGAGATTAAAATGAGGCAATTTTTCATGCTTTGGCAAGTTAACAATGCCCTGCCCTAAATGTGCCATAGCTGCAGCTAGCAAGTCTTGGCCTTTGCCTCATCAGAGGCTTTAGGTGGGTCATGATTTGACTCGTGCTCTTTGGAGACCATCATTAATTTGAAGCTGTTCTGGGGTGGCACTGAGATTGCGCTGGCTGAACATGCAAATAATATTAATGATTAGTGTCACCGAAATAGGCACGTAATAAGTCTTTGATTTTGAACGGTTTGGGTTTTTGAAAAAGGAAAAAAACTGCATGCATTGCTCGAATTCTTTGAACGATTGCCACGCAGTGATTAAACGGGATTGGTGTTTACATCTATAACGTGTTAGGGGGGATTGTGCAGTGACTCATTTAATGTGGTAGCACATACCAGAAATGTCCGACAAGATGGCCAAAAAAAAAAGATTTTGTCAGGAGCGATTGATGGCTACTGCTGTAAGAATGTCTGATCTACCATCTCTAAGGTCCTTTGTATACTGTATATACATGTACAGGCATGTACTAGAAAAAATGACCACTCGTTTTTGCTTGACCAGTGTAAAATGTCAGTTTGTTTTAGTTAAACAAACGAAAATATAATTTGAATGTCAACTACAACTATTTCTACTACTATTACTAGGAGTTGTCTATTGGGAAATATGTAACCATATACCATGTACTGTATATGTCATTGTTATTATTTTTTTATAGTTTGTATTTATATTTATGCTTCATATTGTCATCAGAGCTGAGTTTCAATATTTTACTTGGTGGTCAAGTAGAAACGAATGTTTGGACAATCAAGGTCTTATACAGTACTCCTACAGTGCTTTCCCAGACCTGGAAAACCTGGAAAGTCGGCGAACTTGAAAATGACCTGGAAAAGTCAGGGAAGAATGGTTTACTTTGAAAAAGTCAGGTTTCACAATTCTACAAGTTAGCTCAGGGCCCATTTTCCGAGTAGAAATTTCCAAAAAAAATTCCACATTTTCGGAGTACAGATTTATAAAATTTTCCACGTTTTCTGAGTTAAATTTGCAAAATTTTCCACGTTTTCAGAGTACAAATTTTCAAAATAATCCACGTTTTCCGAGTACAAATTAGCAAAATTATCCCCGTTTTCCGTGTACAAATTTTCAAAATCCTTTAGGTTTACCTAGTGCTAATTTTCCACATTTTCCGAGGACAAAATTTCCCACTTTTTTCCGAGCACGAATTTTCAACATTTTACGAATATAAAATTTTCCCATTTGATAAAATTTCCATGCAATTTTTTAAAAAAATTTAAAATTTCCATGTTAAATTTCAAAATTGTTGTTAGTAAATGTTTTAAAAAAATATTTTCCAGTATCAATTTTGGAAAATGCCAATTTTTCACGTTGTCATTGGTCAGGGAAATTTTTTTATAACCTAGAAAAGTCAGGAAAGTTGAAACAGGGTTCCCTCACAAATTTCAGTCCTAGAAAGTTCAGCTATTTATCCGTTTGAATATTATTACTACATGTACTACAGTTATGATCAACAATTTAAAGCGTTGACAAAAACGTGGGTACAGTAAAACCTGTTCAGAGTGACTACCAAAAAAAAGCAATTTTGGTCAATGTACACAGCTGGTCACTATACAAAGAATGCCTGAATTACATTAAAAATAATGAACATGTACACTGCACTTACACATGTAGACTGTAATACACGTAGTAAAAAACCTCAAAACCAAAAAAAAGTACAGAATCATCATGTCCAAGGGTTAAAGCAAGATGTAACGTGACTCCTCCGTTATCTGGTAACTTTTTAAGGTACATTGGCAATGTAAAAATTGCAAAAAAGACAACACACACAGGTCACTGTACACAACAGATAGGTGGTCACTGGTCACCATACAGGGAATTTTTATGAAGGAAATGTACACTACATGTATAAAAACAATACACTAAAAATTAGTCAACATAAACGGGTGGTCACCATTCAAAGGTGGCCACTTTTCCAGGTTTTACTGTGTATATTTTCCATCAAAATTAATTCCAAATGGGTGCTTTTTCTGCAAAAATGTGTTCCCAGAACAGGTGTTGGTAATTCTGGTCTTCATTGAAGGTTTTTCTGGGTTGTTATTCTTATGGTCGATTAGCAGTCATTATTAAAACCCTTCTTTGAAGGTGGCCAACAGTTAATCCTTCAACGCCATCTATTGTGCAGAGTGTGAATTGATTGATATTTTTTTAACCCTCTGAAAAATTGAACATCTTCGTGACTCATATATTTTTTTTGTGTGCTTAATATTTATCGATTTAGGTCTGAGTCCCCCCACCGCAATGCGTATTTTGTGGTGCTCCTATATTTTATAACTCCCCTGTTTATTTTTTTTAATTCCACATGCACCTGCCAACATCGCATTTTTTATCGTTTTTTTTACCCCTAATACATTTTTATATCCCCTAGTCTTTTCTTCTTCGGTGCCTGGTCTTTATCCCCTCTTTTTCTTTACCCCCATCTCTTCTCTTATTCATTCCTATTAAATGTATATTAAATGGCTTCATTGAAACGAGTTTTTCGGAGATGAAAATGACCAACTTTTACGTTATCAAGCAAATTTTTCGGTTTTTATTAAAATAACTCCTCTTATTTCGAAGCATATAACATTGGGAGAAAAGCAGCTTATCAATTTCTTGAGAAAAACATCCACCATTTATCTGTTTTGGCAAATTCTCAAATCAAAATGGCCTAAGTACCGTTTGACTTTTATGTACGCTAGGGTTCGTATTTTTGCCTCTAGAGGGGGCGAAAGTCACGTAACATCTTACGGTTATGCGCCATCTGGTGACCGATATTAATGGTTCTTCTATAAATCAGCCTAATATCGTATCAAATTATTAACCTTATAACGAAATCTTAAAAGATAATTAACACAAAAAATGTAGGTATAACTCCAAATCAGGGTTCCCCCCACAAATTTCATTTTCAACTTCCCAAACTTTTCAAGGTTTTAAAAATATTTCCTGACCAATTACAACGGGAAAAATTGACATTTTCTAAAAATGACACTGAAAAATATTTTTTTAAAATTTATTAACGACAATTTTAAAAATTAACACAATGTTTTTAAAATTTTAAAATTGCATGAAAAATTTTTAAAATAGGAAAATTTTGTATTCGGAAAATTTTACAAATTTGCACTCGGATAACGTGGACAATTTTTGAAATTTTCTACTCGAAAAATGTGGAAAATTTGTACTTGGTAAACCTAAAGAATTGAAAATTTGTACACGAAAAACGTGGATAATTTTGCAAATTTGTACTGCGAAAATGTGGAATTTTTTTTTGCAAATTTCTACTCGGACAATGGGCTCTGAGCTAACCTCGTGGACTTATTAATTTCGGTTCGCCATGACTGCGTTAATTTCCCTGACTTTTTCATAAAAAAAACATTCTTCCTTGACTTTTCCAGGTAATTTTTAAGTTCCCTGACATTTTCAGGTATTCCAGGTTTTCCAGGTCTGGGGTAACCCTGCAAATTTTATTTTCAACCATATAATCTAAGCACATTTAAAAAGCATTGTACTCATTTTAAAATATCGTGGAAATGCTGCGAATAATTGATACATTTTCTAGGAAAAGAAGATATCTGCAGAGAATATATAGAAGTTCAGCTTTGTTTTTTTTTGGATAAAATAATGATTGAAATCCAGAAATTTTCGAATGAATGATTTCCCCATTGTATCGAAATACCTTATAAAGAAAAAAACACTTTTCTGAAATACTTTTTCCGTATATTGTGGCTATCTAATATCGACCCGGAGTATTTCTGGCATGATTTATTTTGATTGATTTCAAAAATGCAGACTGCTGTCGGCTAAAATGAATCGCTTCTTGCAATCTAACTCTGTTTTTCACTATTTCAAACCCACTTCTTTAGATATATTGACCCTGTATTGATTATTGCTCTACTCGAGGTATACGTAACCATGCTTTTCTTTTTAAGGCAATTTAGTGTCCATTTTAATTTTTTTTAGCTTTTTTTCGACTATACTTCTCTCGCTAGGCTATAAATTTAAAAAGACACGGATGAACGTGGTCTGAGAAATCTTGAAATTAAAAGAAAAAATATTAAAGTTTAGGAACAAATTTAATCAGAAATAAATCGAGTCTCGGAACATTACCAGAATAAAATTGAATTGAGTAGATTGTAACAAAATAGCGCATTATTCACATTGATGCTGCAGCCTCTTATTTGACTTAGGTCGTATTTGACCCAGGTCAGGGTACCCCCAGATCTGGAAAAGTCAGGGAGAAATCTGGGAAGAATGGCTTATACTGAAAAAGTCAGGGAAATTCAAGGCAGTCATGTAGTTGCGTTAATGCCCGTTTTCTGAGGACAAATTTGCAAAATTTACCACGTTTTCCGAATACAAATTTGCAAAATTTACCACGTTTTCCGAATACAAATTTGCAAAAATTCCCACGTTTTCCGAGGACATATATTTTTTTAAAATTAATTTAAAATTGTTTTATGGTAATTTTTAAAATTGTCATAAGTTACTTTTGCAAAATATGTAAATTTTTGACATTGTCATTGGTCAGGGAATTTTTATAAATCCTGCAAAAGTCAGGAAAGTAGAAAATCAAATTTCTGGGGGAACCTGTTTACGCTTACAATATTACAAAAAAATTCACGTTTCCCGAGGACAAACTAGCAGCATTTTCCACGTTTTCCGAGTATATATTTTTATAAATTAATTTTAAATTTTTCTATGTTAATTTTCCAAATTTTCATTAGTTAATTTTGCAAAATTTATGTAACTTTTTGGCTTTGTCATTGGTCAGGAAATTTTTTTAAAAGCTGAAGAAGTCATGGAAAAGTCAGGAAAGTTGAAAATGAAATTTCTGGGGCAACCTTGTTTACGTAAGCTTCATCAAACATTTAATGGAACTTAGCATAACCTTAATTTATATTAACCACTAATTATTAACCTGTAAACGTGTTTAGTGAGTATTTATTTTAAAAAAAAACCTGAAGAAGTCAGGGAAAAGTCAGGAATTTAATAGAACTTAACATGATCTTAATTGACATAAACGTAATTGGGGTTTAAATCATCGGTTGGTACAATAAAAAGTAAATGTGTTTAGTGAGTATTTACACAAATTTTGCGAGCACTATGTAGCTTAGAGTTAACTCACGATGTTAATTTTAACTAAAACTTTGGCTAATGTGGCATTTACGGCAATTTTTGTAATTTTTGTGCAAAAATGACACGCACGCTTTCATGCATAAATATAGTAACCTTGTTTTTTTTATTTGAATTTTATGATGAGGGTATAGTGTGTTACCTGCTCAAGTTGAAAGGCTACATGTTTTTTTTTGGTCTTGTGTAAATGGCAGGTAATTGTAGGTTCGCGTAGATGTATAATAGCACCAGATTGAGTTTCGTAATTAGTCCCGAGTCAAAATATGAGAAACAATGTCATAATTTTGCACGCACCTTTTTTTTCCGTTACGGTTTGGCAATATTGCTTATGATTATTCATGCTCATGCATGCATTTAAGAGGAAACAACAAAAAAATGTAAAAGCCAGCAAAGTGGATACACGCATTACCTGACTTTATGCTTACTTTTTTTTATTGTTTTGCCATATTTTGATTGAATGTATCCAATTTTTTTTTTCTTCATTTTTTTACCCTCTTTATCTCAAACTTTTTTCCAGTTTAATTGTGTTTTCACTAAATGGCAATGACACATTTTTATTGTTTCCCAGCTAGAGCTAATAAAATTTCCCAGAAATTATCTTTTTAAGGTGTTTTGAATAAAAAATAAACTCAGAAATTTGCTATTGAAATCGGTTTGTTTAAAAATTAAAATTATAACCGTAATGGATTAATTATTGTTTTCATTGAGTTTATAAAACAGACAATGCTTTAATTAGACATTAATTTAAGCGGTGTTTTTCGGATTTCAAATAATTTTTAATAAGGCGTATAATTACCTCATTGTATTAAATGTGCTGAGCACCACGAAGTACGTTTTATACCAAAAAATGTAGGTCTAGGCTGCACCTGTATGCGATGCAATAAAATTGATAATTAGCACCTCAAACGTTGGGCATTTTCCAAAGTTGGGCTGCAATAAAGTGTTTAAAAAGTCTTAACTAAAATATTAAAATTTTAAAAATGTATCGGTTAAAATCAACTTACATGCGCGCAGACAACTCTTCTGACCGACATTGTTGTCCATGTGTATACAAGACAGTGTTTTTGATTTTGTTATCAGTAGGCAACATTGCTTACGAAGCGTTTGACCTCTGTTGACCACAGATAATATTACTTGCATGACTCCAGAATTTGTCTTCAGAATCTATTGGAAATTTCGCAAAATTCTTCTCGGTAACTGTCGGCCATTTTCAAATTTGTAGTCGCAAACAGTTAAAAATGTTGCAAATTTGACGTGTTTTTAAAATGTGGAAAATTTTGAAAATTTGTATTCGTAAAACGTAAATTTTGTACTCTGTAAAGATTGAGAATTTTGCCAATTTGTCCTCAGAATCTGTTGGGGAAATTTCGCAAAATTCTCCTCGGAAACTGTCGACAATTGTTCAAATCCGTACTCTGAAACAGATAATCTGTTGAAGATTTGTCCATTGGAAAAACGTGGAATGTTACAAATTTGTCCTAGGGAAAATTTTTCCTTTTTACAGTTGGAAAAATTTGTAAAGATATCCTCGGAAAAGGAAAATTTTGCGAGCTTATGCTCGATAAAAATTAAAACTTTGCAAATTTGTTCTGGGAAAATTTCAAAGTTAACAAATGGACCTTGAACCTTTAAGTTCTCCAAGGACCGGATGTACCCTGCTTACTAACTTTTGCAATTTATAACCCAACTATGCGATATTACGCTCAATTTTCCTTTTTGGGAACTGATTTGGCATTTTTATTTTCAAGTGGGCGTCCGAGTTGGTCATACCCCCCTCCCTCTCCCTGTCCACATTGTGTCTGTGTCTCAATCTATCCCACCCTAGCCTCTACAAGAGGACGTCCTTTTTGAATGGCCCTTATCTGAAAACCGACAACTTAAGACAGTCGACAAAGACCAAAACTGTTGTTTGTGATTAATTTTTGATGTTTTGGTCAGTTTTTGGGCGTCTTTCGGCGAGTTATTTTGCGTGCTCGTATTAGCTAGGGAGAGTACAGTAGAACATATCTAAAATCAAACGCTTGGGACCGGGGGAAATTTTGATTTTAGACAGGTTTTGATTTCAGACAGTTCATCCAGAAACAGCTGCAAAATAGGGAATTTCCCCTTTTTTAAATTCTAGATGAGTCACTAGCTATTGGGCATC
>JAQGBX010006537.1:0-12363 GCA_034698745.1 Megaphyllum sjaelandicum
AACAATAATTAGCAATTTGCAATTGATTTTCTTTAATTAAGTTACATGTCATGCATTGCCATTTGTGGAGGGTATTAATGTTTTGAAGTTTATACACAATAAATAATGTGTTCCTCAATGTTTTTTACTTTGATTATTATGCACATTCATTATGCAGTACCCCAATAATGTTATCTGTAAAACATTAGGGGATGCATTAAACTTTCACAAATTTATCTGCAAAAAGTAGGTGATGTGCTAAATTTGCACAGCGGTTTATGTCAGAAACCAATGTAAATTAGAACATTGTAGAGCAATGCCTAATTAGTATAATAAAGTTGGTTTCAAATTGTTGTGAACATAGCACAGTGTTCGAGAAATTTTATTCTCCACAATTTACACCATATACACACTTAGGCTGCACTGCATGACACCAAAGCTTTGTGGGCTGTTTAAAATGAGACCTCAAACCTGCTAAATTGTTGATCATAACTGTGTGCTAAAGCAATTTAATTTAATTTGAGGATGGCAAAGTTTAATACTTTATTAAGGTGTAAGCATAACAATTCATTCATTGCTTATGAAAAATGCATGGTATGAAATGCAACATTTTAGAAAACATTTAGAAAAAAATGAATTAAGCTTACTTAAACACATACTCAAAATGATTACAACAAATCTAATTTTTATGCAAAAAATAAATCACTTAATCACATATGAAAAATGATCACCACCTGCGACGATACAGTCTTGAAATCGACTAACATGGTTTTCCCTCGTTTAACCCTCAGGTGGTTACCTAGGGGGTGTTTCAGACCCCCACTCTCTTTATTGACCTATAACGTGTTACTGAATTTTTTTACAGCTATGAAATTTTGTGACTTTTTCTAAATATAGTTAAAAAAAATTTGTCAAGAAATCGACATGCAAATGTTTTCCCGCCATTTTATAGAGGTTAGGGTTTCAAACAACCCTAGGTAAGCCAGAAAGTAAGCTCATGTATTCATACCATATGTTCATCCCTGTGTAACAAGCCAGAAATGTTACTTACATTTGGGGGGCATCACCTAGAGCTGGGGGGATGGTCAGACCCCACGAAATTTTCCTCCTTTACCATTAACAGTGTAAGGAAAGCCAAGCACACATTACCCCAGATTATTGTAGCACTCCAGTTGAAATTGGGGGACGTTTTCCCCCACCGCAGTTAATCCCCATTCAGACTATGTCTGCTCCAGCATGGACAAAACATCAGGAACAAATGGCAGAAAATTTCATAAGTGTTGAGTTTTTGTAAAAGTGATGATCACATGACCAAGGAGGCAGACTTGCCAGCGGCAGTGACCGATAGCATTCCTGAGCCACGTGTTCAGCACATGGCCAATTCGCCAAGACAATGTGAAGGCCATTAGCAAGCCGGAGATAAGCATGCAAATGGAAAACTAGCAAATTTAAAAAATAGGGACAGTACAGAATACAGGAGCAGCATACATCAGCATGGATTGATTACCAATGCAGTGGCATAAGTAATCAAGTACACCAGCACAACCAGTGCCACAAAGAAGAAACAAACTAATTGGTATGCCAAATCGCGATTATTTTGGATCCAAGGGCCGTAAGACCACAGGACCAACTTCCTCGGATAGCCCTTGACCCATGGAACATTTCTATACATGATTTGGGCCCTAACGAATCTAGGTTTAATTAATTAAAGGGGAATTAGTTTTGGGAACCGCACCCATTAACCCTAATGAATTCAGAATTTGTGCCAATTTAACATCCTGTCAAAAGTGAGAGTTAAATGTTAATTTTGCAATATAATAGAATAAATTAAACCCTCACATCTCCTAAATTGGTATAAAAGGAGAAAGTTTTGCCATAGTTAAGCAGTTGATTGTAAGACTCCAAACTGGAGTCAAGTCTTGGAAAGTGCAGGTTTCCTTCTTCATTAGACTAACTAGAATGGCAGAGGTAATTATTTGGTTTTAATTATGTAAGGATTTGTTAATTGCTGTAGTAGAGGTTTCAGTTAATCCTTGCTTACATTGATATGTTTTGCCTAGTTGAAAGGTAGATATTACGAAGTGTTATTGTTATGTTTGTATACCATGTGTTTAGTATGTTTTGCTGATGCTGATTAACCAATTATCGTTAGGATAGTTAGAATTACCCTGAAGTTTGTGCATGTTTCTTACTAAAGTTGATATGTTGAGCCTGGTTAAATAATATATCTTTTGAAGTATTATTATTGTGCATTCCATGTTTAAGTTTTGTTGATGCTAATTAGCTATAATTATCGTTAGGATAGCTAGGATTATCATTTAGATTATCCATTGCTGTGTGCATGGTCTTTGTTGACAGTGTTCAAAATTTGTATGATTAGCTAGGTGTTCCAAATATAATTCCCTGGATATTTAAACCACTTATTGGTGCTTTCATTAAGGGTGGGGTACAGGGTGACTCAGAAGTGCGACCCAAAACACCTCCATGGAGGGGGAATAAATACGCTACCAGTAGCACTTCTAGCAATTAGATCCCAAATGTGTTATCAGGCCTCTAACGATTGGTGGGGCAGGTAACATAAATAGTGGCAGCGGTGGGATTTAATTAGTTAACTGATATCAGTTATTGTTGAGATTCACTTCCATTTCAATAGATAAATGAATGTGATTTAGGTAATCAATTGGCATTTATTAAAAGTTGGCATTGAATGGACTCCAGCAACCAGTTAGGATTGATTAAGATTGAAGGCTGCATTAGGCTAATTAGGTTAATGAACCTAATTAGGGTGATTAAATTAGTAGACACACAGTTTGCGTTTTGGAGACTCAGCTCCCATAACAGTATACATTAAGAGTTGAACAATCAGTTTCAATTTAAATTCATAAAATATAAATATAAACTTTATAAGTGTGCAAGTGTACAAGTGTACAATTACAGTGAAATAAGTATGAGAATGTACTTCAGAGTGAGAATGTATATGTGATGGTATTTAGGGCAAAGCTAATCAGGAGAATTTTGTTTGGTCGCATATTCTGTGGCCACCCTATATAAAAGCCACATCAGTTGTTCGTTAAATTTCGCAAGAAATGTTTCTAAAAAGGAAGCAAAATTTGTGGGAGGATTGTATTTTGTTCGGGTGGCAGAGCTTACTCTCTTCTCCTTCCCTTCCGCTCATCCATCAGGGCTAAAAAGATTAAGAGCTAACTCAAGCCCTAAAACATTAGTAAGTACCAATCTTCACCAAAATGTACATTCTCTCGAACTTATTCTGCAATCGTTGCAAGGCATATCCAAAAATCTAAACAGACATGTAGGCTATTTTCAAAACATCCTAGCCCAACTGCAAGAATGTATCCAACCAATAAATGCCCGACTTAACAGTATGCAAGAAAATTTCGATGTTAAAATTTAAAATCTTCAGGAATCTCTAACTCAACGTCAACAGGAAAACGAGCAAAGATTTCAAAAAATAGAAAACCTAATTCAAATTCTTGCACCTGGTACCTTCTAACCTAACAGTGATTCTAACCAAAACATCAACCTATTGCAAGACAAAATTGAAGAGTTATAAAACTATAGCAAAAGGGAGTCGTATGTAATTTTCCACTTACCACCCCCAATAGTTCCTAACAACTAGGAGACGCAAGTAAAGAAATTATTCCAATATGCAGGTCTCGATAACTCAAACAATATCTCACTGGAAGCATCTCACCCCCTTGGTAAATTAACCGAAAGAAGACCAAGTCCACATGTAATAGTTAAATTCAGTCATAGACTGGATGCCTCACGATTTTTCCTGAGCTTTATCAAAAATATACAAAATATAAGAAAAATAGATGGCTTTACAAAGATAGGGTTGGAGCAAAGCTATTCGAAATAAACCCTACATAAAAGAAAACTTCTAATGCCCAATTTCATCCTTCTAAAAACAGCAGGACACTGAGTGAAAATCGTAGATAGTACCTTGGAATATAACAACCAAAAATATAAAATTGATCCAGCCTCAGAGTGCATAACGCCCTCCCCAACCTAGGACATAGCAGGCCCGAGCAGGTCTAACTTACTCTTCCCCAAATAACCAAGAGATAACACATAACTGACCTCAGACGCAAACCCATCAAACGAACAGATTATCAAATCTATCTGCACACTCCAGCCAAAGCCTCATTTATGAAGCACCTCAAAATCTAAGAACACCAAACTCAAATTAAAAAAACTAACGGATGAAAGCAAAACTGAAACCCTCTCCTCAATAAAACTTTTGGCCTGGAATGTTCGGGGCATAAACTCAATCTTAAGCGATTCAGATGCAATCGACACCATCCTTAAACATGACATCGTCTGCCTCCAAGAGACTTGGACAATGACCCCCCTACTTTTCTCCAACTAGATTTAAGCTATTACATACCCCTGCAAGCAGAAGCAAAAAACTGGGCCGCCCCTCAGGTGGTATGTTATTGGCCTATGACCATAAAAAATATAAGATTATCCATACAATCGACTCCACACAGGAATGGATAATTATAAAAATCCAAAATACTCAAAACCACTTTCAATTTATCCTAGGGTCGCTCTACCTTCCTATAAATATGTCTAAACTGCTGAGAAACCAATTTACTAAACTTATCTCTGAAAACAATAAACATCCACTCATCTTGACACGGGACTGTAACGCTAGAACAGCTAAATTAAATTCGCCCCTCTCATATGCAAATACAAATCCAAACATACAACTTTTTCGATAATCCCATGATTTCAAAACAAATGTGCAAGGTCTATGGCTGACTGAATGCATGGAACAACTAATATTGACCTTTTTAAATGGGCGCACACGTGGGGACTACAAAGGAACCCCAACACGCTACGACAAAAACACCTATTGCATCTTAGACTACTCTATAGTAAATAAAACTATGCTAAATTTAACATTGGAGTTTACTATCATGCCTCTTGTCAACTCTGACCATTTTCCAATCTCAACTTCCATAAAACAAAATTCGAACTGAAAAAAATGCAGTCAGCAAGCATCACTCCCCAGAATACGATGGAACCCTGCTATATCCCAAGAATTTCACCAGCTAGTGAAGCTCAAGATGGAGGATATAAATTCCCAAAATACAACTGCAGAAAATTCGTATTTAACTTTTCAAAACGTATACATATCTTCTGCAAAACAATTATCACTGATCTATCAAAACTTTAAAGATACAGCAAGACCAAGAAATGCTCCATGGTTTGACATAGACTGCATTGACAGAAAAAGGGACTTAAAGCTATCAATAAGGCTATTTACCATGAGTCCATACCCTGCTACACTGGAAAATGTAGATATTGCCAAATCAAGGTTTAAAGAGCAATGCAAAGTAAAGAAATCAAAACATATACTAGACTGGCACAACAAGCTTTTAACGACAACAGATTCCTCAGACTTCTGGAAACTTATAAGGAAATTCCACCAATCATACAAGCCTACACCATTACTAGAAAAGGCCATTTGGAAGGCACTTCAAAGCCACCTACTCACCTCTGCAAAAACTACCTTTAATTAAAGTAAATAACTACATTAAAAAAATTAAAACTTCCACAGCAAATCGGATACTCCCTTCCTCTCAATTTGATCACCCAAAAACACAACTGGAACTAACCCTGGCACTGCAAAAACTCAAAAAAGGAAAAGCACCTGGTTTAGACCTGATGCTTCCGAAGATGTTCTTGGATCCATCACAGTCTATCATACGTAAATTACTTAATATTTTCCATTATATACTTCAAACTCACATTTTCCCAGACAGTTGGAAACTTATTTTAGTTAAACCAATTTTGAAAAACGTGACCCTGAAGATCCGAACAATTACCGACCAATATCTCTAATATCAGTGGTGGCAAAAATTTATATGACCATCATTGCAGAAAGGATAAAGATATGGACTATTCAACAAAATATCATCCCATGGGAACAAGCAGCGTTCCAATCTAACACGGGCACTAAGGATCATATATTACTACTTAACTCGCTTATAAAGCTAAACAACAAATCCCCACGAAAAGCGATATACACATTCTTTGCAGACTTAACGAAGGCTTTTGACTCGGTCAACCACTATATGCTTTGGGCCAAACTTAAAGCACTAAACTTCCCTGACAAACTACTGACTAACATCTCAACATATTATGCACAATTAGCAGTGGTAACCCAAGCAGTAGACGGCACTTCTGCACCATACAGACTCTCCTTTGGCATGCTACAGGGCGACCCCCTAAGCCCTCTTCAATTTATTATATTTAACAGCGACCTTCCATCCTACCTTCCCTCCCGACTCGGATACCCAATCCGGGACTTACACATATCCAATCTCTAATACGCTGACGATGTCATGTTGATAGCTAAAAATAGAAGAAACCTCAAAGCCTTAATAAACTGCCTACATAAATATCTGGAAAGTAATCAATTAACACTAAACTTAAATAAATCAAAAGTTCTTATCTTTGCACGAGGCACTAGAACCTCTCCATTAAACTCTTTCTTTTGGGGAGATGAACAAATTGAGGTCGTTAGACCATGGTCATACCTTGGGATTATTTTTCAAAATAACGGAAACTTCAGTCGACACATAAAAAGCCTGATATCCAAAGCAAACTGTAAGGCGTTAACTATGCTAAAATTGTTCAGACATAGGAAATTAAACAACATTAGTACACATATAAAATTGTTCAATTCAATAATGCTCCCATCTCTCACATACAACGCCATTTTTTGGGCCTGGAATCAAAAAGATATTTTCAAGCGCACTCAGGAAAGCTTTTTCAGAAGGATTTTTCATCTGGACTTTAGTACTCCAAATTATATCATAAATAATTAATTAAACTTAAAACCAATAATAATAAACCTTTTAAACTTAACCTTCAAATTCTGGAAACAATGTTAATCAGATGATGCTCCAACCCTCCACCAAGAAATTTTTCTGGACTGGCTGGACAAAAGACCTGACAAATTTAATATATTGGACAAATTTATATTACTTATAACAAACTCCCTATTTATTACAGAAAACATCCCTACAAATACTCCTTTATCCACTTGGGACATTAACCTTATAGAAAAATGTCATATCCATACCATAAACCAGGTATTAACTGAATTTCAAAAGAGTACATTAGAAGGCATTTCCCATTCCACCCATTTCGCTCATTACAAAATAATAAATGGTTACCCCCTGACCCTCCAACCATACTTCCATCTAAACATCCTCTTTTGTCTTAAAAAGTTTAATTTCCAAATGCGCTCCAAACCATATTGTATTTATTTCAACAAAGGCACATTTAATCCAAATCTTGCAATGCCTTGCATTTTATGTTCACAGCACACCCCTTCATGGCATCAGCTACTGTCCTCATGTACACATCCCTCAATGATGCCCATTTGTGGTCTGGGTAGTTCAGTTGGGGGTATAAGCTATTTAAGTAGGTGTATATGGAGATTTACCTTCTGATATTTTGGTTATTCACAGCTAAACTGAACAAATGCGAGGTATTTTCCTTGGTATGACGTTTCAGATGTTTTGGTTGTATAATTGTTATTATTGAGATGATTCACCTCCAGGTGCAGCTGCTTTGGATAAGGCAACTGTGACGACCGAGAGTTAGTCCTCGCCCGAGCTATAGGCCTAGGGCGGGGAACAAAGCCCCTTGCCGACAGCCATAACGATAATGTCGCGCAGATTCCTCAAAAAGTCACAAACACTCGTGTTCTTTTAACGGTTTCAATTAATTCTCAAAACTTTGTTGAAGAAATTAACAGTTGTCAAAGAAGTTTCTACCGATTAGGATAATGAAATCAATTGATTTGCTAATTGGGCTGAAAAAAGGAGTTCCAATTAAGCTAGGGCTTTAGCACTTGATACATAGGTGTATTTCCAGGGGGTAAAGAGTTCCATCTCATTGTCCAGGGGTTAAATCCAATAGGAAGGGTAAACATAGAAGGGTAAATCCAAATTTGAGTAGTAAGGCCAGGACTAAGGATATAACCCGATTGGCCATAAATTGAAAAGACTGGTAATTTAGGGTTAAAATTTGATCCCTATCACTTTTCAGCCATTATCCCCCACTTTTTTCTTAAGCTTCCCTAGCCCGTTATATTTAAGATAGAAAGCTGGGACCACCTGCAGTGTTATGTACATCGAAAAAAAGAAGTTTTAAAGTTACCCCCACTTTTCTAACTCCACCCCTTCTTTACCCCCACATAACCCCCATTTTTTCAAAAGTGTTAAAGTTGTCGTGTAGGGTATCAAACTACTCAGAGGAAAGAGACAAGGTGGGAACAATCATTTGCGCAACCCCCACTTTTTACACTCAGGAGAAGGAGTACAGATTAATGGGACAAAGAATAAGGACATTTAGCAAATCAGTAAACTCACCAACCCCTTTTTTTCTTGTGGACACTAGTTCTCTCAACCGTGATTTGCTGGTCTCAATCTCTCCATACAGTGACAGCACTGACTTAGATGACTTCTTTGAGATTCTAAATGGTATTGGGGTCCTGGGAAATTAGGATAGTGCTAGATTTACTCAGGCAGCTCTCCTCTATAGTGTTCAGCTGAGCGGTCGCATTTTTTCGGCTCTCAGTTAGGGTTAAATTTTCGTCGAATTTTTATCTTTTACATTTTATTTATTGGCTTTTACACTCTTATAAGGTAGTATCTATTTCGTTTTTTTTGTTTTGTGTGGCTTAATCTATTTATCGGTATTTGGGCCACATTTCAGAGATTAAATATACCGATAAATAGGCCTAGCGCCCGTGTTACTGTGCTGGCGCCGGTAGCCGGGTTGGGGTTCGCGCTTTCGGCATTTCGTGACTCATCTTTCTTTTGGACAAATAATTTTCGCCTTTTTTAATTTTTTTTTTGGTTTTCTTAAAAATAAATATTAAAGTCATCGAATATTGTAGTTGTAAATTATCCGAGTACGAGAAGATTGCCCACTTGGGCTTTTAGTTTATTCGCGATTCCGGCTTGGCCTTGGGGCTGCATGGAGAGCGGGCAAGGTTTTTGTAGCCCTTTAAGCTCTATGTTCGTATCGTTTAGTGTAGTGTTGCTTTTTTTTGGCTTGTTGCCTTTTTAACCTTTTAACTCCAATTTCAGAATTTCTTTTATTTGTTTTATTGCGTTTTTATAGTAAGTTCATGAGATTTATTTAGAACCCTGCTTGATAAGTAAGTAAAGCCCTGTTGGGGCAGAGACTGTGAAATTTAAGTGCTTAATTGTGCCTGGTATTCTGTTTTTTCTCATCCAGCGCAATAAGGTGACACATCGGCCATCAGCTCCTCGGGAGAATCCCTGGCTTTACTTAATCCTAAGGTTTCCCTTAGGGATGGAAGGTACGTAGTCAGGCACGAACCCAAGCCAGACCCCAAAACCTTTCAAAGAAGTCAAACTTATGACAATATAGCGCACAGGAATCAGAAGGTCTTGATTGTAACCCACTTGAGGACCCAGGTGGAAGAGTATGCTAAGGCAGTAAATCTTTTTTTAGGTTGTAAGGCTATTATTTCAGCAGGCAGACTGGACGACAAATACACCCAGGTCTACTTAAAGACGAAAGAACTGGCTTCCAGACTTACTGGTGAGACTATTAAAGTGGGATGCCACAAAGTACTGGCTTGTGCATGTAACAAAATGCCAGAAAAGATTACTTAACAAAGTAGTGCAAGAAATCAGACCAAAACTAATTATTGACGCATTATCCAGATACGCGACTAATTCAAAATATCTACCTATATGGCGACAGAGATATTCTCTCCTTCAGAAGATCTGTTTATGTTTCTCTGAAGCCAGACATGATGACTCTGCCCAGATTTCTGACAATTGTCGACGGCAATCTTTCCTATTCTGTGGCAGTTATGGATGGCCAGCCAAAATGTTTTGGTTGTGGTGAATTAGGCCACATGGCAAGAAGCTGCCCTCAATGTAGAGACAATCTACGAGATGAGGAAGGCACCTCAAACTAACAGTCGGTTATCAATATGAACGATAATGATTTCCCAGCTTTAGAAGAAAAACTCATGGAGACAAGTCACAGGCTTCTTCCCACCAAGAGATGTCAACATTAAAACTATCCCGGCTATCTGTCAATTTTCTAGGGGAAAGCCAGGTGTCCAACGGTTTTGTGAGATTGGATAGCACTGAGGGAAGAACGAATGAAGCTTTTGAAATAATTGAAAAAGGGCCTTCAAACCCCCTGATTGACCCTGCTAACTTCTCTAGAGAGATGGTTGTTCCATTAATCAGGGAGGCAAGGGAGCGGGAAATATCATTGGTTAAGATCCTGAGAAGATTCCAGATAACGAGAGATACGTTTCTGGGGGAAGCAGTCCTCTTCATAAGAGACCCCTCAACAGATAAGAAAGAAATTAAATATGTAGAGCAAGCCATGGATAATCTGGATAATTCTCCAGAAAGAAAACTCCTGACGTAGTATTAGAACACTTACACCTTGAATACTTACCTGGCATAGGAGCTAACGTTGATCACTGAGGACGTTCTCCCAGGGCGAGACCACACATTGCACTCCGTGTGAGTTGACCCTTGCGATTATCCCAAATGTGGATAACTCGGATGCGTAATTTATGGTAGTGGGATCTGCGTTCGCGCTAACCCCGACTTATTAAAATAAATTTTAGAATTAAATACATGGTATTTAAAATGACCATAATATCATTTGACTATAATTGACCATAATATGTTGAGCTACTCAAGTACTCATTTCGTTGTACTTGTATTGACAGAGGAATGTTGCTTGAGTTTAATGCACAAGTGCGCTATTTGGCAGTCGTAGTGTGGTGTAAAATAAATGTACTTGTATCAATTAGTTTGTAAAATCTAAAGTGGTTTTTTTTAAATCAATTAGAGTATTGGTCTTCCACAGCACAACTTCCCGACTGCTAAAGTGTGACTCTGTCTGAGTACTGGTGCCCATGATGTTCATACGCAGTTATAATTTTTTTTTCTAGAGATACTGTACTTCCGATTGAGCGAGGTGCTTTGAACTGACATTTATTGCTGCAAGCATGCTAGCCAGTCAGTAAAGCGATTTTGTTTTACCTGAATTAAATGAGGAATGATTTTTTTTATTTTCATACGATATTTCCAAAAAAAACCTACATCTACAATGATCAATATTTATATGGGCACGGAAAACAATATAACAAGTAAGTTTCTTCAAAATAAATGCAAATAATTACAAATACATTAACTAAAACTTTTTTAAATTAAAATTTTCCTTAAAATGTAATTTTTTCCAAAATAACTTCTCATAAAAATCACATTCCCTATACGTAATAAATGAGAAATGTGTTAGGTTCATGGTAATTTGTTCATGCATTTTAATTCGAATAATGCGTTTCTATTCGGTTTTAAAATGGCAAATTTTGCAGAAATATCAGTTTTAAGGTACATTCGCAATGTAAAAATTGCAAAAATGTCACCCCGCACTGGTCACTGCACACAATAGACAGGTGGTCACTGGTCACTTTACAGAGAATTTTTTAGGCAGGAAATGTACACTAGAAAAACAAAACACTAAAAAGTGGTCAACATAAGCAGGTAGTCACCATTCGAAGGTGGTCACTTTTCCAGGTTTTACTGTATTTGGATGTTTGGATTATTTGGATCTCCCGAAAAAGACAAAAGGAGATATGTTTTAAACGTCGGCTTAAATAGGGGTACTCGGGCAGAAGCTTTACGAATGCCAATTTTGACAGTCGTCTTGACGTCACTGATTCTGCACAATCTACACGCTATAATTGGTTCTTTTTTTTAAGAAAAGAAAAGCACTTCAGTCATGGCGCTTAGTTATTTACAAATAAACTAGTGCATTCCATTTGGCTGCGTGAATTCACGACTGCCAAAAGTATCTTAAATTCATAATAGATGCTGCCTGAGTACACCTATTGTGAGAACACTGTCGCTTTTCTAATCTAGTGCGCCATCAGCGCTTTCAGGGCATCGGGCGCTTTCACCGCATAGCTGCCTTCTCTATGCAGCCACCAGATGTCACTAGCAGCACTGGCTTTCCAGTTGCTGTGTTTCGCTCTCGCTTTCAGAACATTTTTGTAGATTAAATTTAACTATTTAAAATATTCAGCTAAGCACTTTACTGTATTAATACCCTAAATAGATACCTAACGTACGTTGTGAAGAAATAAATATTTTGTGAAGTTTCGTGGTTTTAACTGCAACTTCTATGAAAAGCATAGTCAAACGGTGGTGCTGCAAGAGATAGTATAAGTTCCTGAGCTGAACGTCGCTTAAGCATACTTACCTGGCATAGGAGCTAACGTTGATCACTGAGGACGTTCTCCCAGGGCGAGACCACACATTGCACTCCGTG
>JAQGBX010006538.1:0-12363 GCA_034698745.1 Megaphyllum sjaelandicum
AGTGCATACTAAATTTTAGATCATTAGTGAAAGTAACTCCGAGGTCTTTTTGAGATTTAACTTTGGTTAATGCAATACATTTTTATTGGATTTATTACTTTATAAACTAAGCTGAACGTGTATTTTCTCCTCGGTATCGCGTATTCGATGTCACGGGGGGAAATTAATTTTTTTTTCACAACGCAGCTAAAATAATTTGTTAAAACAGAAGTATATTTTGATGTTTGTACACTCGAGTCGTTGGCTGTTTTGATACTTTAGTTTTTTTTTCTTACAAATTAATTTTTACGGCAGGGTTTCAATGGAGCGGGCTAGCAAATGATGAGTGATTAAAGCGATTATTTAACCTGTCAAGCCATTAAGCTTCGCCTATAAAAGTGAAAGTTCAACAACTAAATTTTAATCATCATTTTTTATTACTAATATATTTTTGCTTCTTTTTTTTGTTCTGTCGTGCCAGTGCATCTGCTAATGCATTTTTTTATGCATAACCCTGACTAAAATATTTCCAGTATTAAATGAATTGCTTTACTACAAAACAAACATGTCCTCTCGTAATTAATATGAAGCATCTGCGAGTAGCTGGGCGACGTGTTTATTTGCGGCGACTAAAATGTGGTGGCAATTCTGGTTTGTTATCGAGCGTCGTAAATTGACAGATAACAATTTGACTTATTTATTGGCCTGCATGGGGGCGCTCGGACAGGCCCAAGGTATACAATAACTGCAGCGCCCCGGGCCTTCCATTCGCGTTTGGGACGGGCCTACTTGGAAATGCTTTTCTTGTACAGTTATCTCATGCGAGGAGGGATGGCAAAAACTCTGGAGCTCTGCTCGAAAACTTAACAAAAATTTAATTAGTAAGCATGCGAGGAACTGCTATACTATCGTTGTGATCACGCCTAACGCGATGCAGTTTTAATGGGAAAGCTGTCCTTAGTTTGACTTTTTCTTTTCTTTTTTTTTGTGGAGATTTAATAAGCAGTTTTGTTGTTAGGACTGGCTGGACTCTTTAATTTATTTAAATGCTATTTTTAAAACAGTTTTGAGACAAATTTATAGAATTGATTTAAGTAAGCCATGGGGCCTGCTTAATTGGGCTACTATTTTATATCCCTAGAAAATTATCTATTTAATTGAAATAAATAAGGAAATAATAATGTAAAATTATATACTTTTGTGCGTGATTATGTAAATTGCATCGTGTAATGTAAATGCAAAACTTTTCATACGACAACTACTAAAATTTTTCCCGATAGTTTTTATTTTTCATTATTATTTATTCCATATTTTCCAACAGACCCTTAACTTGACTTGTAGATTATTCGGGGAATTTAAGAATTGTGTAAATACCAATTCAAAAGGATGATTTGCAGTAGACTGAATTCGACTTACATGTTGTTATGATCACTTTAACAAGATGTCTGCTCTGATGTTTCCACCGGAAACGTGTTTTAGATTTACATGGAAACATTTACTTACTTGTTGTACGGCATGTTAAAATAATCATTCAAAAGAAGTCTGCAATATTGAAAATGAATTAAAATAAAATTGTCACAATTAAAATAGATAGCATCATCATCGATATCGTGTTAGAATGAGAGCTTAACGGTATAACCATGAAGTCTGCGATTAAACTATCAGATAAAAGCTGATCATGCTACAAAACTAAAACCTATTTTAATCGAAGATTAAACGAATTACGTCTCTGTATATTATCCGTCGTTAATTCCACCGGCCTTCTAACCGGTACAGAGATTATCCGCTTCGCATTCTGGCTTGATGTCTTTATTTGGGTTAGCTTATACGCCAACAAATGCTCATTATCAGCCGAGTCTGGCGCTTATTTTCTGGCTTTTTTAGCCACCTGGCGACGGCGCACATGCTCTTTAAAATGCTAATCGGCTAATTAGGCCCATTATAAGTCGGTTTAATTTCAAGGAAATTGGCATACATTATACGGCCGCCGTGCTATAGTACGTAATCACGATTTCTTGCCCAATGTTGCGTGTCAGGGGGGCATTGCATCGTGAGGGGGCGCTGGATGAGCAGGTGGTTCGCTAATTCAGGTAGTGTATAAAAACATGTCCAGATAAGTGTTATGGCGTTGGCATGTTTTGCTCCTACAACCGGTCATAAATACTCCCGAGTCGGAGATATGGAAGGGTAGTAGCCAGTAATAATTTGTGACATTTTTCGTGGTTTTTTTTGGTCATTCCCTCACTCGGCTCTTTGTTTTTTATCTTCAATTTCGTCCATTTCATTGAAACGAGGACATTAAGTTTGTCGTTCACGACTTTTTCGTTTCGTGTCGTAAATCTCGGCGGCGATAAACCCTCAACATTTACGTTACGAACGACTAATTAGATTAACAGCTGCTCCGACACTCTTAAGTATATCCCTCCTCTCACCCTGCTCACCTAAAAAAATGACCACTGCATCCATGGACGATAATCTCAGCATAATTTCTCGTCCGGTTTCGGTTTGCTCTCGCCGCGATAAATTCTGAAAACTAGCGTAATTACTATTATCTAGGCTCTTGGCGAAACGGTGGCAGTTTCAGAAGTTGTGTCCAGAATTACATTTATATTCTGGCTGCCAATTGAAGAATTAGAAGTCGAGACGTTATTCGGTCATTTTCTGGACGTTTTTTTTTATTTCATTCGCGATTGGAAAACATTAGTTTTAATCGAGTTTGAAATAGCGAGGAAGGATAAAATTGTCTCCTCTAGAGGGCGCAATACGTATAGTCATGACGTCCGCTTAACTTCAACGTAATTCCAGACTTTTGAGAGTAAGCTTGGTCCATTTTTTTTGAAATTGAAATGATATGAAGAGGAACTCATGTACAGAAGCTATACGATGGCATGCACTTTCAATTGTCGTGAAGTCACGTGTGCGAAAGGGAAGCATTAACTGGTTTTTAAACAGCGATAACCTTCCAGGTTTTAAACTAATTAGCGTGTCGATTTTGCAAATGTTATTTCATTACTCCTAAAAATGCCATTCATAAAGCATTTGTCTGAGTACCCCTATTGCATCTAATCAGATCGCCTGACATACATTGATGAATGTGCGATAAGTATTGAGGGGAACTTGTCGTCTTTTTTTTCTTCCACATGCGATGGAATTTTCATTAGTACGAGGGTGTCCTAGAGGTCCATTGTCTGTACAGAAAGTTTTTTACAAAAATAGTTTTATACATAAAAAAAATCCGATATTTTATTATCTATAACAAAAGGGAATATAAATAGGATTTGGAGATTTCACGTTATAAGAATTCCCACGCGTTAATTTTAAGTTAATTAAGCACTTAATTTTTATTTAAAAAGCGCTACTTAAAATTTAGGCGTGGGAAACTGTCAAGTGTAAAATTTACTATTATTACGAACTATAATACCGTAATGGCATGCCTAAATCTACTGTATATATCTTCGAAAAAACACCCCGAGAGATTGGGCAACCGATTGACATTGGAAATATTCATATTTACGCCGCTTAAATAGGCCTACACACATTTCGGGTTTATCCATTATGAATATATACTGTATACACAATTTACATAAATTAAATGTGTATACTACCATTCGTTGTGGAAAATCTCACAAGCTTAATAAGTGTGTAGAATGATCCATAGAGGGCACTGAAACTTCATGTTAAACCTAAATTGCTATAGGTGTCATTTTTGTTGTTACATCCCTGTTATGTACAATTCATTATAGTTTGGAATGTAGTTGGCCTTTAGAGTTTTGGAAGGGGTTATTTTGAGGATGTCCATGAGTTTGTTTTTAGGTTTTGGAAACTTCTTCATATACATGTACGTTTAGTTTATTAAACGTTGGCGTGATACGTAAATACAGCGCAGAATAATTAGTTTATATAGGCTACAAATGTTGAAAAAATGACCTTAGATAATTCGTGCACGGAGTAAAACTGCGTGCTCGAGTCATCAATTTAAAAGAAACGTCCAGCAACACGTATCCGGCGTTGTTATCACAGTCTTCACGAAACCGACTTACTACGAAAAAGCTATCTGATAGTCATCTCAAAATGGCGTTATTTTATTTTTATTTCGGTGCTTGTTTATTGCTCGCGATGGGTTCGAGATGCCAGAAAAGTTTTTTGGATGCACGTATACATGTATAGAAGAAAGAAAATGCAATTAATTATGCATGCTGCGGTATATGTGTTTATTTTTCATTTTTTTTGTTGTTGCGATGAATGCAGTGATTTCATCCTTATATGGCGCATGGCTATTTGGGGAACATTAAGGGGGAGGGGTGAACATTCGGAGCGTTTAAACGCAATCAAAAAATATGGTAATGTAGACGCGTTATCTCGCGAGACTACGTACGGGTAAAAGGGGTTTGCCATCGTAAATATGAAGCACGGGCGCAGCGCGTAGCCCGGCATCCTTTGATATACGGATGCGCACCCGGTAGGAGATGGCACGCACACGCACCGGTTCAGGCCACCCACTTCAAATGGTCAAAAATCCCTTCGAATTACCATGCAAATTGCGTAATGTAGACCCTATACGAGGCCCGAGCGCCCACTTCCTCGCCTCATTTTTGACACGCCCTGTAATGTAACTCTCTTCTCTGCAATGCATCAATGTCCTGCTGGCAAACTAATTTTAAGGGATCGAATCCATCCAGTAGCATTTTAGTTTGATTAAAATTATGCTGTAGAAATGTTTAACCGAAAAATTGACCTAATCCATATCAATGGAAGGTGGCAGCCTGAATTAACGTCCGATTTTTCCATTAATGTCACGGACAAACTGTGGCAGCGTCGAGCTACGAGATGACGTACAGTATGTACATGAATATCTTGAAATATAGATTATAATACTTAATTTGCATGCATCGGTTTTTATAGTTTGCCTATAGCGGGTTGCAAATGCTTAAGCAAATTAGTTTCCTGTTTAAAAATTGCCTAAAGATGCCCATTATTGTCAACTAATAAATTTTAAAATAAGATTGTGCTAAATCCACTGGTGTCACGATAAAACTAAGAAAAATATTATGTTTCTTTTAACTTTTTTTTACCTAGTTTACTCTATGAAAACATCGATGCAGAATTTTCTCTAAAATTCAAAATCCTTCAAATTTTCTAGTAGGCTATGTAGGGCCCTACACGTATGCTGTATACAGGGTGGCAACAAAAGTTCTGCACCACTGTAATATCGCAGTAATGGCTTATAATAGACTGAATATTATCAGGGGTTTCAAGGGACTACCTCCGCCCCTAAATATTTAGGGCAAAAACGTCAATCGCAAAGTTGTAGAGCAGTCAATAATCAGTACAATTCAATCATGTTCCATCGTGAAGCGTAACCTAGATTTCCGATATGAGTACTAATGATATTCAGCCTATTATAAGCAGGACTTTTGTTGCAACCCTGTATATAGTTTTTAAATAAACAACTATAGAGAAATGCCAAATAGAATATGAAATTGTATATGAAGTGAATGAACGTTCCATTACGTTTTTTTTTACAGAAAACACACGAGAATTATAAAGATTTTTAGTTCTTGGTGAAAACGCGGCATTTACACATCTACATGTACCTCATTCCGGATAAAATTAATAATAATTACTGTATCTATACCAGGATGTTTTCTTAATTGTTATCATCACAGAGTCCAGTAGGTTGGACTATGCATTGAAATTTGTAAAAGCATCAAATTGATGGTAACTATCATTTTGTAAACATCTAGAATGATGAGCATCGGGAACATCTCGAGTCAAGTTCTGCGGCATTGGGAACAGTTGAACACGAGCATCCCCCTAGCGGAGCACAGTGGCTCCTCTGGTGGCGCCTTCCCGATCCGCGCATTAATCCTCGGTTGCGTTTCGCTGCCCTTATCTCCGTTTCTTGAATTCTATTTTATGCTAATTCCGACCAGAAATTTTAAGCGGAAAGAACTTTTTTTTTTCGGTTGGCGTGCGTGCCTGTTCCCCATTTACGAAATGCCAGTCGATGGGCTGCATACAGATTTTTCTACCTAAATATAGTGGACGAAGATAGCGAGTATACATTCCGTTGTCACGCAGCAAGACGAAGGGTGTAACGTGCGGACATGCACCGTGCGGGGGTTGATTTATAGGGCGCTGGGGTCAGGGGTTAATCGAGCTCGCCAATAAGAAGTGGCAGGGCTCTCTTTTAAGTGGATACAGAGATGCAAACGAGCGATAAGCAGCAAATAGAAATTGCTCGGAAAAGCGTGGATGCTGCAGAACGTATAGGCCTTCGGGTTGCTCATCAGTTGCCAACATCTAATTGAGTTCAAACAAAAGAAAGATTAAAATCGGCCAAAAAATGAGAAGATCGGGGCCGCGTGCGTAATATATATGTAGAAGCGAAGGGAAAGGCCCTTAAAAAATGAGATTATAATGCGCATGGGAGGTATACCAGGTATAAAGGTATGGGGGAGCGAGAGAAGCGAAGACTCGAGGAGATAGGGGGAATTCCCCCAGCGTGAAATGGCGCCAAATCATCTCCTAAAAACATAAAGACGTAGCTGTGGCAATTTGCAACGCCGAAATATCATCTTAATTGTTTGTACGCCCACTGAGGTTTGTTTTTCGAAATGGCCACGATATGGGTGGAGGAGGAAAAGGCGGCAGCACGACTCCTCCAGGGATTTTCATTATCGACAGCGATAAATTTTCTAACGATTGTAATCGTTTTAATTTGCTATCGACAAATGCTGATGAGGGAAAATGGCCTCTTTGTCGTTTTTCCTGAGTGGATGTTTTTATTAACTCGAGACGAGTGTATATCTATTCTTGTCGAACGAACAGATACCGTGGTAAAAACTTGGAATGACAGCACTGCTTCGATAAATAAGCGGTATATATTATTGACTCATGTTGAGAATAATTCAATTTCGTTTACAGTTTTTATTTGGAATTATTTTACGGTCATGGTGGTTGTTCGAGCGATGAATATGGAACAGTTCGAAATATTTCCATGTTTACTTTAAAAAAAATAAATAAAAGATGACTGTTTTTGTAAAACGATGTAAGCCGAATATACTGCATTCAACTTAAACGAACATAATTTTGGGAACATGTTCGTTTAAAACATGAATATACGTGTCTCTTTCAAAGTATAGTGTGAGGCTGCGTTCATAACGAGCTTGTTTCCAGTCGCTTAATGGCATTGCAGACGCTTACCATTAAGCGACACTGGGTTTACTGGTTTTTAACTGGTTTTACTCGAAAACCAGTGTCGCTTATGGTAGGCGTCTGCAATTATTACCAAGGAGGACACTAGTTTCAAGCGACCGGAAACAAGCGCGTTAGGAACACAGCCTGATAAATGAAACTACCGTACTACATGTAGAAATCGCATGAAAGAAAATACAGAAGTTTTGCAATTTATTTATTCGCTCGACGACCACCCATCGCAAATGGCAAATGGTGTGATATTGATTCCATTAGATGGCGCTACATGCCGAATAACCCAAAGATCAAAATCCAAAAATACACCTATACTGTGACTACACCGTATAATTCGAAACCTTATAACTAAGAGTTATAGGCTTTATGCATGCAAAAAGATAAAAATGTGGCTATTTGATTCTGCAAAATAAGTGTTTATTCATGTAAAGCTTGGCGTAAATTGAAAACACAAAATGGGCATCGTATTATTTCAAGGCACTTTTTCTACTTGGCGCAAGGCCTCACGCTAGTGATATGAAACTGTATACAAATGTACGGTTCACCGTACAAAAACTCTGCAACCGTTAATAACGTCTATATCAAAAATCGTCACCTTTGTCCTCGCCGCGTACAAAAATCAGTGTGTGCAGAGCGACCGTCACTTGCTCGATCCCAGCGATGGCATTAAGGACACTTCCGGTGCTGTCTCAGCTGACGACGTCTCCGTTATTTTGCATCAGTTGATGCACCCTGATCTCGTGTTCGCGCGCCTTCATCCGGAGCGCCGCGATGCTCGAGTTGCGCCTGTCGAACTCGACGGGGCCGCCAGGGGGCGCCGCGGGCGAGGTGGACAAGGGGGGAGACTGTCTGCTGGGGGGCGGAGAGGGAGAGGCCGCCCCGGAGGGGGGACCCGCGGGGGCCAGCAGGGAGCTGGCGCTGCTGTTGCTGGTGGCGCTGCTGTTGCTGGCGGTGGTGGCGAACTCTTCGTTGCTCTGCTTGACGTTCGGTCGCAGCGACGCCGACATGGAAGCCAAGAGATTCTGGAAGGAGGTGTTCGGATAAGGGCCCATGAGGGGTGAGCCGCTGGACACGTTGGGCGGTGGAGGTGGCGCCCCCGGGTGGTGCCCCAAGAGGGCGCTGTTGCGGTAGGCCGCGGCCGCCATCGCCGCCGCGGTGGCGACGCTCGGCGGCAGATCCCGCAACGTGCCCAAGGGAAAGTAGCCCGAGGGGGACGCGGAGGAAGAGAACAGGGGCAGAAACGGGGTCAGAGGTAGACGAGGGGACAAGCCGAAAGGATCGAAAGGCTTGCGCAGGTAGCCGGGCGGAGTCGAGGTGGCGAATGGGTTGAAGTGCGTGGTGAAGCCCAGGCTGGCCGCGGACGGTCCGTGCGGGTGGTGAAGGGAGGAGTGGTGAACGTGACATCCGGGACCGGAAGCGGAGGCCGATGACGGCGAGGATGGGGAGGAGGTCAGCGTTGGACAGTGGCCGGACGGCGAGTACGGGTTGTACGGATGACCCTGAGGACCGACTTTCTCTTGCTTCCGCCATTTTGCGCGTCGGTTTTGGAACCATACCTTGAAAAAGATAACAACGTACTCGTTAGTTAATTTTAGATAACATCTAAAGTGATGACACGTTTGGGAATATCCGCATGTAGAATACATTGTATACAGTTTCTCGGAAATTTGCAGTTTTTTAAAAAAGGTCGTTTGAAAATTGTTGTTTAAAGTTTAAACAAAGAAAATGGTTAAAGGAATTTCATCATCATCATGCATCATCATGAACCTTGGGCGTAGCCCCCGTTGGTGCTCCGGCAAGCAGATATATCAATCCGATTCAATCGTGTTGTCGATTTCGTACCAGGCAGCGCATAGCCACTCGTCTACCCAGTTTTCCCCATTTACCCGGGCTTGGGTTCGGCACCAATAGCGAAATACGGGATGGGATTTCCTTAATTATTATTTGGAGTTGAAGTTATTTTCCTTGTGGGAAATTGAATTATTGCAATATTCATTTAAATTGATAAACCAGGGCTGGTATATCTATTGGAAGCATTTGTGGTACCATCATATTGAAACTGTGGTAACGACATGCATGTGCTTTGCAATTAAATCTATTACTGGGTTTAATTGCAAGTACATGTACAGTATATAATTTTTTTATTTACTTTTTCGTCGTTTGTATGCTAGCGCCATCTACCAGAACGTTTATCTACGTGGAAGATGATGTTGTTGCCTTTTTTTTCGCAAACAGTAAATTTCGTGATTCAGTGAAAAAGTATCAGGCTTGCAGTGAATTAACACGTTACGTTCTCACATATCGTGGGATAAATTTGATGTTTAATGACGATGCAGCTGGCAGCCCGCATAACGAGCTGCAGCTTTTAATGCTTTTATTGCTTATTTTAATAACAAATTCATTAGGCGATATAATTTACTGGCATTAAACAACCAATGCTAATGTATCCCACGCATGCAACACCGATTAAGCTTATCTCCCACATTACATGCAGATCTAATTGATTGGCTATGCCGGTCTATAAACTTGACGAGTCAAACGTGATTAATAATGTGTAATCAAAATATCGTATCGCTATAATCCTATTTATTTGCTGTGAAAATGTATGCATCGGATAAATAATGGCAACATTTGATGGCCGCGATGGAGATGGCTTAAAAATTCCTCCTAATTAGAGCATCCTTTGAAATGTAAGCTCGTAAAAAACTAACAAACAATTAAAATAATTATTGAAATTTAATGCAATTAGCTCAATAAATATTTATGGGTATTGATAAATGGGAAACAAGGCCTGAGAACGCATATGCGATGCAGATGTACAAAATTCGATACGTTGCATTAAAAATAATGACCTGATTATTATAATGCCTGGACAATTCTGTATTTTTAATAGGATAAAAAATGTAGATATATATACGCTCGTATTCCTTATGGTTTGACATATTGTATATTCTATCGTACACGCTTCAACAAATTATGAAAATATTGAAAAATAAAACGGAACATTAGCCAATATCACGTATAACGTTTCGTCGAATAAGCGACTTGAATAATGTTCAACCGGTAAATTTCTATCAATAGAATGGATTACTGTTTTTAAAAGTCACATGAAACCTGCACATATGTTTCACTGCCTATGTAGAGTGGTTCAAATACAGATGCATGTACTGTAACTGCTCATGAAAGGACTTGATATTTCATTTCCAATTTGTTCAGTTTGTGAAATTTCACTTTATCATCCATGCATATAGAGCTGTAGCACCCATGCAAGAAAACGTTTTTGCACAAGTGGAAACATGAACTAAATGGTTGGTATGATGCAGTAGCATCACATTGCAAAACAAAATATCTTAAAATCTATCTACGGATGCATCTTAAATATTGCAAGTTAAAAGAATTGAGATGTTTTGATTAACAAAAAGGTGCACATTGTTTCAAGTTGCAAAACTGGTTGAAATAGCTGCATCACTTCGTCTTATTTCGTAGACATCTTAATTTAAGATATCTTGATTTGTAGTGCAGAATTGCAACTAGCCTTGTCAATAAGTGATGCATATATCTTTTAATGGAAGCACTTAGGAACATGTGCAATTAACCCATGCAATGTATACACTATGATAATATGTAATATTTTTATGTAAAATATATGAAAAATATTAAGAAAAATGATATACTGTATATCATTTTTCGTAATATTATAATAATGTGCCAGGACAAAACAGTTTAATATAAGGATTTCAGAGTAATTCTGTATTTACAAAAGTTGAAAGTACAAACGTTGGGTGGTCTGACATCGGACATAACATGTAGCATATACAAATGGGAAGAATGCAATGCATGGTGAAATTACACGGTCGTGTTAAAATTTCCGTATAGATATTGATAAAGAAAGTTGAGTTGATCAAAAAATAACTTTGTTACAAGGTTGTTACTTCACCCGGTAAACCCGTTGATTTGTTTAGCCATGCTAAATTCACGCATTTCTTTTTTTTTCGCTATCATTGTCGATCATGCAATGATGATGGCGAGAGATTATTGTTATTTTCCCTTTTGCGCTTTAATAAAATAATGCGAGAAATGAAGCTTAGTTAGTCAGAGTGCAGCTAAAAAAATCACGAAAATGATAGGGGGAGATATAAACTTAATGAATGTTTGCCCCATTTTAATGGGTTTGATGCTGATGATAATGATGATGGTCGTGGCCTTCGAGCGCTGCGTACGAGCTGTGATGCGAAGCTAACGGCCTATTGCCATGCATCTTCGTGGAATGCATGCATGACCACTGGCTCTCCATGGCATCCAGACGAGGATATGCCAGTTGTAAAAATGGTTGACCCTTTGGTCCTCTCTCTAGCATCACGGAGGTCAATGCATTATTTATTGATGTAACTTGGACAATAAACTCGTTTGCACATATTTTAACGAAAGAGAGAATTATGACTCGGGAAATAGATGCTGAAGGAATATTTACCCCCGCGCAATTATTATGCTGAGAATTTTCAGGGGAAAATGCTCTCATCGTCCAAAGGAATTTATATAACACGACACCTATAGCTTCGCATACAAAGTTGAATTTCTGCTGAATTGCCAGGTTCATTACGCCACCCTGGACAGTACCCATCCTATATATGGTGCCCCGAACGCCTCTATGTTTAGTCAAAGGTTCGATTATAATATGCATTTGCTTTGCATATTAAATCAATCATTGCAAAGAAATTAAACAATCAAATCATAAAATCGTTTTTGAATATAATTCCTTAGAGGAGCTCGAATTTACATGTAATATTATCAGGACGTGTACCGACAAGATGCCTGTCATGACAAATATTAATTTATGGAAACCACCCATCATAATGTCATATTATAAATAGCTCTAATAAAACAAGCTGCTGGAAACTGATCGTGAATAGAAAACTTGGTAAACTGGTAGTAAACTGAGATCAACGTAAGATGCACCACCAATTAATCTGTTTGCAAACTGGTTTATTTGAAACAAATAGAATCAGTAATAGAAATAAGAACCAGAAAGGGTTCTTTGAAACCATTAAATTCCTGTTGTAAGCGAGGAAAAGAACCTCTGATGGTGTATTTTTGTACATAGAGTGTAGGTCCATGATATTTCGTGGTATAGGCTACATGTACTGTATATATGTGTGAGAATTTTTCAAGTTG